>APFE031326261.1:0-77475 GCA_000404065.3 Pinus taeda | reverse complement strand
CATCCGTTGTTGGAGTTTCATGCGGGGGAGAGTGTTCTTCAGAAGAAGATTCCACATGTTGATCTAGTATAGGAATCCCCCCTTCAATATGTGGAATCTGATTATCAAATTCTTGAAATGATTTTGTTTTTGCGAATGTATCCAAGCGATCAAGTTGCCGCTCAACAACGTTGTTAGTTTTGGATGATTTAAGAAAAAATACATCTCTAGATACAACAAACTTTTTATTTAATTCATCATAGAGTCGGTATGCTTTGGAGGTGTTTGAATACCCCAGGAAGATACACTTACGACTTCTAGCACCAAGTTTGTTTCTATGTACCTTTGGTATCAAAGCATAATAGGTGGAACCAAAGACCTTGAGATTTTCTACCGAAGGAACATGTCCATAGCACAATTCACAAGGAGTCTTGTTTCTTATAGCATTAGATGGGCATCTATTCTTTATATATGCAACACATATAATAGCATCAGCCCAAAACATTATCTTTACATTTTTGAAGAAAAGCATGGATCGTACCACATTCAATATTGTTCTATTCATTCTTTCAGCTACACCATTATGTTGGGGATTATAAGGCACAATTGTTTGATCCCATGTTGGCGAAGATAGTTTTCAAATTCATTTGATGTGTATTCTTTTCCATTATCAGTGCGAATAGACCCAATATGGGATTGTGCATCATTTTCAATCCATTTATGAAAATTCTTGAATGTCTGAAAAGAATCAGATTTGTTCTTCAATAAATAACCCAACACATTCTGGTGTAGTCATCAATAAATGTCATGATATATTTATTTCCATTTGCAGAAGGAACAAACATTGGACCACATAAATTTGAATGAATGAGTTCAAGCTTCCTATGTGCTCTTGAATGTGAATCATGAAAAGACTGTTTGTTATGCTTTCCTAGAATGCAAGCATCACATTGCTTAAGTTTCTTAGGAATTGTAGGCAAACCAGCAACACCATTTCTCTTCAACAAGCAGAGACTGTCATAGTTCAAATGTCCAAATCTAGCATGCCATAATAAACTTGATGGAAGTGTACCTTCTTCATGATGAGAATTGTATGAGAAATGTTGTGCATGAGCAAAGGTTCCTTGCAGTTTGAGAAGCCTTTCTTCTTCTATCCCCTCATGACAAGTGAGTGGTCAGATGCTTTTCTTACCTCAAGCTTGCCATCAAACATATGAATGGAGTTACCTTGTTGGTGGATGTGGAACAAGGACAACAAGTTTCTCTTGAGCAGTGGGAGATATAGAACATGATCCAGAAGAAAGTCTGGAAGACAGGCAATTTAAGCCTGATTATGCCAAGCCCTGATGGCTTGATTTTTGATTGATCTGCAAAGTATACTGCTCCATCAAAATTGTCAGTGAAATCTTCAAAAAAATCTTTCTATGAGTCATGTGACAGGTTGCTCCTGAATCAAGCAACCAATCATTTTTCCAGGAAGCAAGTGAAGCATTAAACAAATCTTCATTTACTCCAATGTTACATTGTGCCTCAACATAGTGAGTGGATTCAGGTGCTTTACCTTTGTCTGTATCATCAGTTTTACCTTTCTGTTGGTTTCTTTGCTGCTCAATTTTGTCCCATGGTAGCTTGCATGTAGAGGCATCATGTGATCCATTTCTTTTGCAGCGAATGCAGTGCAAATATACCTTTTCTCCTTGAGAATGTCTGCCCCCCCTGCCTCTGAAATATCTTCCTCTTCCTCTTGAATGCATACTGTAAAAAAATACTTCTACTGATAGAAAATACTTCTGTTGAGAAAACTGTATCAAATGCGGACTAGAGATTTGTCATTTCTATTTATACATAGGCTTTGTGCATGACTGAATTCCTCAAAGCTAGGTCTCTGCCTAGAATTGCGAAACAAATTAAAAATGGAAATTAACTTGAAACCTACGGCTATATGCGGTCTCAACTGTCCAATAATTCAGGAAAATAGTGCCAACTATTAAAGCAACAGTCCTTTTATTCTATTTTTGAGAAGTATATATTTCGTTAAACCTTTCAGAAAAAGACATGGGTTGATATACGACAATATTCAGGTAAACTATCGTTGTGTCCCACCACTTGGAATGATGCAGGCGTAACACTTGGAATTTATCACTAATTTTTATGCATTCCTGGTGTGAAAGAATTGAACTCAACGCTCTTCAAAGCCCAAGCGCCATACCAGCTGAGAATTTAGAATTGCCAACTTTCAAAAAACAGGCGCATTACTTAATATAGAATCAAGCCACGTGAAGACAATGTCAATCTCTTAACATAATGTTTTGGAGTCTGATAGAACAAGCTCATTATATGACTGAAGTCCTACGAAACCATCTCAGCTTTGACACAGAAATATATATTTTTTTTAATTACCATTGGAGCCATACGCAGATCAATGGAAAACTTCAAGGCATTATTCACGCAGCATATACCGAAGCAACGTTAAAAATACCAGAGCACTTGAAAATAGTTCAAATCTCGTGAACTCACAAGGAACGTGTTCACGCAGCAGCATTCTTCAGGCCAATGGGCAAAGACCTCGCAACAAACAACGAACCCTTCAGAATTGGAAGACCAACAGTCCACGTCCCTCCGAGCACACGTCGAATTCCAAAGAAAACACTGCAACGCCAGCGATTTTGGTTGTTTAATGCATATCACAGTCAATAATCAAGCATGCACCACGAGCTCTACAAAGTTCCATCGTAGATTTGGAGTAGCAACGGCATCACAATTTGGGAACCATTCCACGACCTCCATACCCTGTCGACTCCTTCTCTCGGCTCACAAGTTTCCATACTATGCTCCCATTCCAAGTGAGAGGCTGTGTTCAGAAAATCATGAGGGAACTGCAGCAAAATATTCTGGGCTCGATGACAAGGAAGGTTTTGGCACGGAAGAATCTGCATCCAAGTCAAATGACTACCGCCTGTGGGGTCTATTACGGTAGGAAATTCTACCTTTTTTTTTAATTTTGTACGAAGGTCAGGGCGGAGTAAGGCACATTAACAAGAACAGTTCGTTTTCCTGTAGATGAAATGGAAGGACTGGAGGCTACAAATGAGCGAAGGATTTCAGCAGAGGATGAGGCCGTCGTGGTGTATACAACGTTCAAAAAAAAACAGAGAACGTTTTTTTTTTTTGAAAACCGCCCTCTGCAATGGAATGCTACTACCAGGTCAAGGATGTCAGTTCTGCAATATGAGCAAAACAGGAAAATAGGCAGAAAAGGGAGTTACAAGGGCAGGAATACTAAAAATAGAACTTGGCTATGATACCATGTCAGGCCAGGCAGTAACTCCATAAAGCAAAAACCGATTCGTGTATTATTCCACAAGGTAGGTCTTCATTATATACATGAGGGAGAGACTGTTCAATTCATCTCCCGATGACTGTTCATATTTCTAATTTATTTATTTACATAAATTCACCCAATCACAAGCCATCCATCTTAACTTGAACGTCATTCATATTAGCTTCCACACCATTCATCTTAGCTTCGGTTACCTTTTGTGAGAGTGAAATATGTTGCACTTAGTCTCGTAATTTGATATATCATGTTCCATTTCTTCCTCTTCTTCATAAGTCATGATAAAGCTTTCAGGTTTCTTACTAGATGTTTCCAATTTATTTTTCTGGGGCATCAATTAATGATAATTATGCTTCACTATGCCCATTGAACTTCAACCTAATTTTTGAACCCAAACTTATGCAAAATTTTAAAAAAACTACACACCTTTTTTCACTTTGTAGAAGCTCGATATTGAATCTATTATATCTCTGTAATTGTGGACCTCCAAGGTCTGAAATTACTTCTTGTAGTAGCCCTCTAAGTCCTCTTTCCAATGCCACAAATTTGATCAAAATTGAATTCTCCAAGAAAGAGTTATGCCCAATCTCCCAATATAACCTGGTTATATAATTTTTCAGTAGAGCGAACTTGTACGACGTGTCATGTGTCACTGTTTCGACCTTCAGATCTGAAAAAGATACACAAAAAACTAAATTTCGTCCTCTTTTTGTAACTTCTTACGAAATTTCAATATGATGCTCAGAGATAAAATTATGACAATTTTCCCAATGTCACCTGTTTGGAATGTAATTCGGGAGTCTGCAAAAACCCTAAATTCCTCAGATCATATCTCCGAAAATATAGTGAGAAAATATCTGAAAGTCAGACCCAAGGTTCAGAATGATTTCAATTCAAATGGGTTTTTGTTTTAGATTTTGAAACATCGTAGAAAAAAAGTACAGCGAAAATTCCACGATGACCTGTTTGGAGCAACAAAACCCTAGAATCCAAAGCTCTAATACCAAATGTTATGAAACCAACTCACAAATAGATAGAAAAAAAAGATCAATGCCTTAGAATTTAGCCTCTTCAAGGGCGCAACCTCCTTTACATTACACAAATGAACAATTCTTGGATGATACAATTGACAAAACTTCCTTTCTATATATAGGAGTTTAAAGGGTCACAATATAATCAAAGCCGACATAACAATAATAATATAAGGGCACAACAATAACAATAGTGGGCTTCTATGGGGCACAATAATAACAATATGGGGACAACAAGGGCACAATAATAACAATATGGGGACAACAAGGGCACAACAATAACAATAAGGGCTACAATGACAATAGTAATGGGGGAATTACTAATATTATAGGGACCTAACAATGTATTTGTTTTAAGGTTCTGTGTTTTTTGTTTATTTAATCAAGAATTCTTTTTAGTATATTCTCACAAGATTTATAATGTATGGTTATTTTTATTTGTCATGTAATAATATGATGTTTAAAAGCTCTAAAAAAAAAAAAATTAGAATAAAACTAAACTATAGACATTTAAATTGAGCTTTCAATTATCTGGTTACGAGAACATTGAATATATGCAAACTTTCATTTTATGTTTTAAAATGCTAAGTGCCACATCCCTTTAACTATGATCATTTTACAACTTTGCATTACACATTCATTTATGAGTGGAAAGTTGTGGTCCTCTTCAATTTTGTAGCATCATCATCTATTATATACTCACATGAAAAACATGAAGCAGAAGCTAAGACTGTCTTGTACTACATTAAGATTCAATCTATTTAATAACTATTTCCTCAAATGGGGTGCCATTGTTGTAAATGGTGGATGTTACCACTTGTATAAAGGAGCCCACTCCATGTGATAAAGCTATTAACATCAATAGGGGGGTCTCATTATTACAAGGCTAAGAGATAGTGTTAAGCAAGGAAAAATTTAGGGGCTAATATTCATAGGTGGGCTAATTTTTCATGTTTTTTTCCAAAAAAAGTTTTGCCAATTTCCATTTTTTTCTAAAAAGGATTCGCCCAAATTTTATAGTATAAAAATTATTTTACCTTAAAAATTTGCCAAAATTTTACAAACACTATATAAAATCATTATAAATTTGAATATTTTTTCAAAAGTATCTTAAAACATTTTATACTTTTCATGTTAGTGACTAGTAATATTTATCGAGGTTTCTAAACTTCAAAATAAATTTGTATCCTTCAAATTTTCCCTGTTGTTAAGCCCTATATAAGCCCCATGTTAACCCTAAAACCCATATATATAGGGGTTTGGGATGACAGTCAACGTGAGGGGAGAGTATGGTGCTCTTCATTATAGGAGGCTCCCACGATTACAATCATTGTCCATGATAGAAGATAGGATGAGATGTTGGGGCCTTAAGTATGAAAGAAGTTGCTTAGATAATTTGCTAGATTGCAAGAAAGTTTTGGAGTTTTTTTTCAGTGTATAATGCATGGATAGTTTGTTAGATTGTTGAAGCCTCTTTTCCACTATCTCACACATCATCCATTGGAATTGGTTTAATGAGGGAAAAGGAAGGGTAGATCACCTAGAGGAGGTGTTGTCACTCCTAGAGACAACCCCTAGGTTGGGAAGAGGGGTTAGTGCCAAGGAGATCACATGTATCTCAAGGATAGATTAGTTATGCTCAAGAATTTGAGGTAAAATGACTTAATCTGGTTCAATTGCTCTTCTCAAAGGCAAAATTTAATTTAGACATGCGTAGTATTTTGTTCCAAATAATTATTGTTCAGATCTGGTGGCCTACACATAGAGAGTGCAGTTTCATTAGTCGTTGTAATACAGGTGAAGAGAAGAAATATAAGAAAGAAACATAGTGCAGAGGACTAGAAGCATTGATCCTTAAACTGTTTTGGATATTCCACTGGATAGTTCGTCACAACAAATCTGACAATATTATATTAAAAATCCAAAATTCTACACTATTACAGTTTTATTAAACTTTAATATTTGTAAACCTAACTGTAATTAGTGCATGCATGTGAATATAAATTATGCAGAAAAGTAGAGAATGACAAAATAAGATCACACACACACACATAAGACACAATATATGCTCTATGGGAAACCCTTTCAGGAGAAAAACCCAGCTGGAAGGTGAGGTTGCTTCGCTCTCTTTCTCTATCTGAAAATATGGATGCAGGTACAAAGCAGTAATGCCTATGGCTCGTGGGCTTCTACAATGCACAGATCCTCTTTGTGTGCTTTACCTCCTATCTCTACTAGCTATCTTTGGTCAGCTATGGAACAAAATTATCTCGAAAGAATGGGATGTCTCTTCCTCCTAGTGCCCCAGTTAGAACACAACCTAATATCCTACTAGTGGTTAAGTTTGACTGCATTAACTCTTAGCTAGAGTTACAATATAGAATTTCTAGCGTCTTTTTCATCATAATCACGTGGCTAGCCCTTTTTCCATGAATAATGGGGGTTGACGCGTCATCCTCCAGAACTATAAGTGTGAAAACAGGAAGGTCAACTTCTGAGTGGTGCAACTTTTGCATACAGACCCTGATTGACGCACTTCTTGTGCCATTAGAAAGATATTTGTGTGTAGAATAGTATAGTTTTGGCAGCACTAAAGCGGCAAAGTTTTAACCCTAAAAAATGTCGTTTGATGCCTCAAAACACACCCGAAAGGTTTCAGACCTCATTTTTCCAAACTAGGTCCCGCTGGTAAAAAAGTTCCCATTAGATGATTCCTCCACTTTTTCCACTCCAAGTGCATCGAGATTGATGACAAACAATATAATGATCCAATATGGATCACACCTCCCCATTTTGGGAGGCATTTGGTCCCCAAAAGCTTCTACTGAATGAGGTGAGGAAAGTTTTCCTCCACCTTCTCTCTCGTGTACCATTTAGCTTTGCCTGGAAGTTGTCCCTTCAACCCAATCTGCCAAAGGTCATGCTACCACTATGTTGTAGTTATGGACATATTCTACAAAACAGTATCTTCTATCAACTCTACCTGAACATCTGGTGCCAAATCCTCCACAAAAGGGATGACTTGTTCCTCTTTCTAATCTAGCATGAAAAGATCATACAATTTCAAATTCTCTACATTCACAACTGAGTAAATGCACATATATGGTGGTAAACGAAGTCAATATGCATTATCACCCATCTTTTCTAGTATCTCAAAGGGACCATACCTTAGAGCCTTGATTTTCTTACCAGGCCCCCGCAACCTCTCCTTGTTCAGCTGTAACCATACTCTGTCTCCCACCTTGAATGACTTCTTTGTTATGTGTTGATCATGCCCGGGCCTTATACTTCTCCTGTGACTTCTACAATGTTTCTTATACCTGTTTCTGGATTTGTCTTGTCTTTTCTATAATTTTTTCAGCCCTCAAAGCATCTCCTATAAGATCTTCCCTCACTCCTCCTTGCTGCCCATATGCAATATCCAAAGGTGAAGGTGGAAAATATCCAAAACAAGTCTCAAATGGGGACTTTCCTGTAGAAGTTTGGATTGCTCTCTTGTAAGAATGTTTTATATATACTAGATTTCCATCCCATGTCTTCAAATGCTTCTGGTTATATCCCCTCATAAGTTGCATCAAAGTCATGTTGAATACTTTTGTCTTCCCATCTGTCTGTGGATGGAATGTTGTAGATCTCTTCAACTTTGTGTCCATCTTCTCCCACAATATAGTCCAGAACGCACTGATAAATATTGTAACCATGTCTGAAATGATGCTCCTTGGTATCCCAAAGTGCACCCAGACCTGTCCAAAGAACAGGTTTGTTGCTTCTTTCCCAATGATGGTCTTTTTACAGGGCATCATAACACACATCTTGTTGAACATGTCAACTACCACAAACAAGTAGTCATGTCCCTTCTTGGTTGTCGATAAACCTCCCACAAAGTCCATGGAAATGCTTTCCCAAGGACAAGTAGGTACAAGTAAGGGATGATATAGACCTTGTTTCTTATTGCTAGGCTTGCTGGTACAATAAAGCATGTATCCTCTTATGAACCTAGCTACTTTCTCTTGCATCCTGGACCAATACACATACCTCTGCAAGTTAGCCACGAGCTTCTACACCAAAGTTCCCTGCAACATTGGAGGTTTGAGCCTCTCTAATCAACTGCAATCACTCACCTTTACAAACACATAGCTTTTCCAACTTGTAGATTAACCCATCTTGGAGATGGTAGTAAACGGTGTTGTTGCCATCGTGCACATGACTCTAACTCTACAACTGCTGATACACCTCCTTGAAGTCCTCATCCTCTGAATATGCCTCTCTATATGCATCATGGTTGAATGGCTCCATGTGCATAAGAGTCCCAAAATCTACAATCTTTGATGTTGGTGGACTTGAAAGCATGTTGGCCAATGTGTTTGTGTTGCCCTTATTATACTTGATCACTAAAAGAAACTACTGTAAAACCCCATCCACTTGTAATGTTTGGTCTATTGTAGCTTACTCTGGGCCTGCAAGTACTATAACGACTAGTGATCTGTGCAGATTATTGTCTTCTTTCCCATCACATAGTGCTTCCACTTCTTCATAGCCTGCACCATGGCATAGAGCTCCTTGTTGTAGGTAGGGTAGTTAAGGACTACCCCATGGAATACTTCAGAATGGTAGCATATAGGCCTTCCTCCCTGCATCAAGACAACTCCCATAACATACCCACTCGCATCTATCTCCACTTCAAAGGGTCGTTGCAAGTTTGGTAAAGCCAGAACTTGTGCTTGGTTGATCTTCTTCTTTAGCTCTTCAAAAGCCCTTTACTAACCTTTTCCCCACTAGAAACTCTTGCCACTTGTTTTTATGCGTGGAACAGTGCTTCTACCTTTGAAAATGAGGCTATGAACTTCCTCATGTATCGTGCTTAGCCAATGAAACGCTTGACCTCACAAACTGTAACAGCCCTGAAGAAAATTCCATGTAAAAAATATATAAGACCATGGTTGATGGGACATGTATCCAACTTGAATGTTGGGCAAGACATCCTAGGGGGTGTTCATTTGGTTGTTTATGGCTAAGGAAATTGGAAAAGGAAATGGCTAATGCTTTGGAAAGGAAAAATGGCATTTTTGGCACATTTATTAATGAAAATAATGGAAATTAGGAGAAAAAGAAGGTGAAAGGTCACAGGTTGCATGTGAGGAGGAAAATGAAGGAAAATAATGGAAAATGAAGAAAATATAGGCCTCATTGATAAAAAGGCTTATGAGGATCAGTTGGCAAGGCTTGATCAATTCAGTTTTGGATCTCTCTCGTTATTCTCTCTCTCTCTATCACTCTTGGACACTTAGAGTTTCTTGGTGCACTTTGGCGTTGGAGCAAGAAATGGAAAGTAGGCAAGAGAAATTAAAGATCAAGTAGGGAAAGGAAGGATCAAGCAGCTATAATAGGCTTCATTGCAGGTATCAACTTGCATGTGTGTTTTCCTTGTTATAGCTGGCATGCCTCAGATTGCATGTGTTTCTTTTATACCATGGCAGGGGTTTTGCCAGGTGTGACAGGATTTTCAGTTTAGCTTTGCCATTTCCTGATAGCATTGATGAGATGGGTTCTCTCATTCGGTTTATGTGGGATGACTGACTTGGATTCGAAGCTGAGTGGGGTGGATCTCCGAATTTACAAACACATGGTCTGAGTGGTCCCTGAACTGGACTGAGGATCACAGAGCCACTGGCCTAGTAACCCCTGAACCAGATTGTGGGTTATCGTAAAGCTAGATTGTATGCCTTGGTGGGCCTAGGAATCCTTTTCAGTGAATGGTGGGATATACGGTAAAGCCAAGAGGTGGATTTTCTCTTTGTTGGGCCTAGTGGTCCCAGGATGGGATGCACAGTAAATCCTAGAGAGTATGTCTCGATGTAGGGCCTAGTGATCCCTGGATCGAACTGTGGATGCACGGTAAATCCTGAGAGACTAGGAGGCACTCAAATTCCTCATGATGTAGGTGGAGAACTCCGATGGTGATCAAGTGCTCAAAATTTAGCTCAAAATTCAAAGTTATTGGATCGGTGTTGAACTTGAACGCCCGCATAGTGCTCATCATCCTGAATCTAGCGCAACTCATTTCATGCAAAATGGATCGTATGCTCCCATAATCATGTTCTGTTCACTTTCCAAAATAGGCAAATTTTTGCAAAAAATTGACAGCCCAGTCAGCAGTTCGTATTGCTGACGTGGAACTAATTGTGCAGGTCAATGTGGAAGTTTGACTGGTCAACAGGTTCCTTCGGTGAATGGTAGACTGATAAGTGGAATTTTGTTATTGGTTGTAATTCGATGTTTTTCATTGGTTGGATTGGTGGCCAACCACGAGCTGACACGTGGCGCAGCCAGAGGCTGCCACATGGCAGCCCGGGGGCCACCAAAATTTTGGGTTGATTCTGGGCAGCAGCAGTGGGGGTTGAACTCGTGACCACACAACACAAGTCCAAAGCCTTCCACCAACACTCCATCACATAAGTCTTAGCCATATATGTTTGCGACTCCTATTTATTTATGACATGTGCGCCATTTTGGGGGAGGGGCCAACCCACGGGGTTCGACCTTTGGACATGCTACCATTGATGGAGAGGAACGGGGGCCCGGAGGCGAGGACAGGCCGTTGGCCTTACTCGTGGCACGTGGCCCCCATATGGCCACAATTTTCAGAACACAGGCGTTGGAGGGCATTTAAAGTGTCTGACAATTTCGCTCGAAATTTGGCGAAATTGTTGCTCTGTTAGAGCATATTTGGGGAAAATTTGTAGGATGGTGCCAAATTTTGGGGAATTTGTGGTGCGATTAGCAGAAAACTTGGAAAGGCCATAACTTCTTCAATTTTTTACCAAAGCAGGAGCAAAAAGAGGCTACACATGCATTTTTGGGCATTCTTGAGCCATTAGAACATGTTTCAGAGCTTTTTAAGCATTGCAAACTGATGTATTCACATTTTTTAGCATAATAGAGAGGGTCAAACCATTGGAAGCTGAACCAAGGAGTCGTAGCCTAGGAGGGGTGAACTCCTTCATCATGTGTTGTTGTGATATTGTTTATGGTGATGTTATGTATGTTATATGTTGTTGTTCGATCATTTATTTATGTTAATTTTCACATAAAAAGTACATAAAAGCACTAAAAACTCATGTTTTCAACTTGCAAATAATCTCATGAATCCTTAAGTACATTTAACATATTCTGAAAAGGAATCTAGCAAAACAAATTTAATTTTCCCAATCAGATCAAGTTTGGTATCAAAGCTCTTGGTTTTCTTTGTACAAGAAGGATGTAACTATTTGCAAGTGAATTTCATGCTTACAAGGTTGAAGCTCAAGAGAGGAGAAGGGAAGCTGGTTGAAAGCCCTGAAGTTGGGTCAAGGAGAAGGAGTGTAAGGTTGCCATAATCTCCACCACCAGTTCTACCTCAAGTTGCAGTTAAGGCTTCAGTGAACATGTCTCATGAAGGAGAGCCTACAAATATGACAGAAGATGAGAAGGTCTTTAGGAAGTCTTTCTTTGACATGATAGAGATGGTGAAGGTCCTCTATGAAGAGAGGAATATCAAACTATAGGGTGAAATCTCCAAGCCTCCCAAAGGAGAAGGTTCTTCAGGAAGAGGTAATGGAAATGGAGGTAAACCTCGACCCTCTCCACCATCTTCTTCATCTTATTCTTCACAAGGATCTTCACCCTCTTCCACTAATACAACCCTTACTCATACTCATCAACATACGTCAAAAGGAACTGGTAAATCACCTATGTTAAAACTTGATATCAAATTTGAACTGCTCGTGTGTAATGGTGAAGTGAATGCAAAGAAGCTTGAAAATTGGGTTCATCGGTTGGAGGTCTATTGCAGAATTCAAAACCTTCAAGAGGATGACATAAAGATTCAGCTAACTTCCTTGAGGTTGGAGGGTGCAACACTAGTATGGTGGGAATCAAAGACACAAGAAGAGATAAAAAAACATGGTAAGATCTTAATTTCTTGGTTTGATTTCATTGTTGCAATTAAAAGACAATTCTACCCTCTATCATATATGCAAAAAGCGATCATGAAATGGCAGTACTTAGACAACTAAAAGGTCAAAATGTGCAAGATTACACCCAAGAATTTAGAAAAAGGTCTCTAATGCTAGGTGTAGATTTGCAAACACAAGACACGTTGCTGAAGTACATAGGGGGTTTACACAGTTACCTTAGGCATATTATCCTTATGTTTAATCCCAATAATCTAGATGAGGTGTGTGTGCAAGCCACTCATCTTGAGGCAAGAGGAAAAAATACTCCAGAAGAGGGTAGTAAAAAGCCATTTAAGGGTAAAAAAAAAGAAAAGGGTTTCAAAGGAAAGAAAAAATTATCCATTAAAAAGGGAGAGAAAACAATATGCGAGAATTGCTCCAAAGAGGGTCACTATGAAGCTCATTGTTGGAAGCTTCATCCCGAGATGAAGCCAAAGAAACTCAACAACAAAGGAAAAGAAATGACAATTACAATCATTCAAGAGGATTTGGGATCGGATTCGGGTGATGAAACTAGAATTACATCCATGGGTATAAAAGGAAAAGAATCTATTGCTAGCACTAGTATATCAAATTGTCACACTAGCACTCCAAATGAAGAAACAAGGATTGAATTATTTCATGTGAGGGTAATCTCAAAACATACAAAAATCGACACATTATTTGATAGTGGGTCTCAAGCCAACTTGATATCTGATTACTTAGTCAAGAAACTTAATCTTGAAACCATTTTACATCCCAAGCCATATCCATTGGGTTGGATATGCAAGGACACAAACTTACAAGTTACAAGAAAATGTATTCTTCGGTTTACAATCACAGCAAACTTCATTGATGAAGTTGAATTAGATGTTGTACCGCTTGATATTTTCGGAATTGTTTTGGGTAGTCCTTACCTCTATGATAGAAAAGAAATCTTATATCATCATGAAAACAAATACCATTTGTTCAAAGATGGAGTAGATATAGTGTGAGAGCTCATCACAAGAAACTAAATCTTTCATTAGTTAATGCAGGGCAAATGAAAAGATTAGTGAATTCAAGCAAGAATTTAATGCTTCTTACGATCAAACCCAATGTTTATGTTGATTATGAAGCATTTGATGGTTGTAATTCAAAATTGAAAACTAATTTGGTTGATGTAGTTAACCATGATGATGAGGTGTTTCAAAAAGCAAAGGGATTTACTTTCAAGAGGAGAATCCAACATGAAATACCATTACAGCAAAAGTGTCTTCTTCCTAATATTGACATGCACTAGATTTCAAGAAGGGAAAGTGCAGAAATAACAAAACAAATCCAAGGGTTGTTGAACAAAAGGATCATCCGACCATCTCCTTCACCATGTGGTGCACCTATTGTTTTGGCACCCATGAAGAATGGGAAGCATTTCATTAAATGGGACTCAAGGAGTGGCTATCATCAAAGTAGAGTTGTCGAAGGAGACATATGGAAGAGGACATTTAAAGCCAAGCAAGGTTTGTTTGAATGTCTTGTTATGATTTTTGGTCTTTTCCATACTCCTTCTACTTTAATGCATATGAAGAAAGATGTATTGAAGCCATTCCTAGACATAATAGTCTACTTGGATGACATTTTCATTTTATGGAAATTTCATTTTGAACATGTCATGTATGAGAGAAAAGTACTTCATATTGTAAGTCAAGAACATTTGTTATTGAAGATGTCAAATTATGAAATGCTAAAACTTATTTGGTGTACTTGGGCCATAATATTGGAGAATGTGAGCTAATGTTAGACCTCTCCAAGATTGATGCCATTATGGATTGGTCAACACTCAAGATATCCATCTAGATAAGAGTTTCTTCCGGGAGCAGCCCAATGTTGGAGGAAAAATTTTGTTAAATTTTCTTCTATTGTAGCTCATTGGCATTCTTTGGGAGTTGTGCAAAAGGTCTTCCAGTGGGGGGGCAAACAACAAGAGGCATTTGATGGTTTGAAACAAAAGATCAGTTCAGCCTTTATACTTGCTCTTCTAGGCTTGAAAAAGTCATTTGAGTTTCAAGTTGATGTATGCAACTATATGGGCACACTCCTTATGAAATATGGTAAGTGAATTTTATTTCATTCAAAAATTATCAATAGTGCAGTGATTAAGTTGCAACGAAAAAGGGACTTTCATTAGATGGGTTTTCTTCTACTATTCCATTTGGTCAAAAGGAATAAGAAAGGTATAAGCGATAAGTTTGTTGACGTACTTTCTAGGCCTATTATTTGTGTAACTATTTTCCCCAAGCATCATTTTGTTTTGCATGAAAGTTATTTTTAGCAAAATACATACTTTCAAGATGTACATTCAAGCTTGAGTCAAAGGAATCAAGTAGAGGAATTTGTTTACCATTTGCATCATAATGTGTTGTATCATCTTGGTAAGAAGGATGTTGCTATTGATGGTAATATGGACAAAGCCAAGGAGTTCATTCAGTGACTCCAAATGGGACATCAAGCAGTGCAAGATCAGTTTGAAAAGAGAAAAGGAAAGTACAAAGCAAGAGACGACAAACATCGTGTAGATCACAAGTTCCAATTCGGTGATGAAGTTTGGCTTCACATTAGCAAAGAGAGGCTCCAAGGAGAAGGTAAAAAACTGAAACCAATTAGATATGGTCCATTCAGAATTTTGGAAAAGATTGGTAATCATGCCTTCAGATTAGATTTGCCTTCATATATGCAAATTTATGTTGTTGTTAATGTTGAGAAATTAAGGTTGTATGAGCCTCCTTTGATAGAAAATCAAGGAGAAAATATCCAAATTCCTTCCATTAAGCATTTTTCTCCTGAATACCTTAATGAGCTACAACAAGACACCATCCTTGATAGAAGAACAAGGTCTTCAAAATGAGGGAATGTGCATTACCTTCAAGTGCGGCTCAAGGGAACAAATCTTTCAAAAGCCAAATGGATCGAGATTGGAAAGGTGAGGGAACTGTACCCTCACCTGCTGGACAACTAAAAGTGACCTTTTGGGGTCCAAAAGGCTTCCAATGGGGAGGAATGATCAGGTTCTCAAAATTCAAAGTTGTGATCGGATCGGTATGCAACCTGAACAACCGCGTAGTGCTCGTCATCATAAATCTGGCACGACTCGTTTCGCGCAAAACGAACACCGTATGATCCCAGAATCATGTTCTGTTCACTTTCCCAAACATGCGAATTTTTGCAAAAATTTGGCATCCTAGTGAGTAGTCCGTACTACTGAAGTGGCGCTGACTGTGCAGGTATATGTGGTAGTTTAATTGGTCAATGGGCTCCTCTGGCGAATGGTAGACTGATAAGTGGCATTTTGTTATTGGTTGCAATTCAACGTTTTTGATTGGTTGGATTGGTGGCCAACCACTCGCTGACACATGGCCCAGCTAGAGGCCATCACATGGAAGCCCGGGGGCCACAAACATTTTGGGTCGAGTACGGGCAGCAGCAGTGGGGATCGAACCCACAACCACACAACACAAGTCCAAAGCCTTCCACCAACATGCCATTTCATAAGTCTTAACCATATATGTTCATGACTCCTATTTATTTATGACATGCGCACCGTTCCAGGGGAGGGGCAAACCCTTGGACACGCTACCACAGATATGACCACCAACGGAGAGGATCGAGGGGCCGGCAGGTGGGGGCGAGCCATTGGCCTTAGCCCCAGGCACATGGCCCCCATATGGCCACGATTTTTGGAACATATGCGTTAGAGGGAATTTAAAGTGTCCGACAATTTCACTTGAATTTCGAGCGAAATTGTCACTCTGTTAATAGAGCATTTTGGGGAAAATTTGTACGATGGTGCCGGATTTTAGGGAATTTATGGTGCGATACACAAAAAATTTGGAAATGCCCTAAATTCTTCAGGTTTTTACCAAATCAGGAGCAGAAAGGGGCTACACAGACATTTTTGGGCATTCTAGAGCCATTGGAACAGGTTTCAGAGCTTTCTGAGCATTGTAAATTGATGTATTCACATTTTTTAGCATAATAGAGAGGGCCAAGTCATTGGAAGCTGGACCAAGGAGATGTATCCCAAGAGAGGTGAACTCCTTCATCATGTGCTATTGTGATATTATTCATGGTGATTTTTATGTCTATTATATGTTGTTGTTTAGTCATTTTTTATGTTAATTTGCACATAAAAATTAAATAAAAGCACTCAAAAACTCATGTTTTCAACTTGCAAATAATCTCATGAATCCTTGAGCACATTTAACATATTTTGAAAAGGAATTTAGCACAACAAAACTAATTTTCCCAAGAATATCAGGTGGAATCCATGTTTATTAGTGTTTTTGATGTGTTCTATGAGTCCCACATTCATGCTTGGAATATGGCACGGGGGTGATTGGCTAAAGAGAGTCTTGGCTCAGCCAATCTATGGTTGGGTGGAACGTGGTAGTCCCATCTCCAGTTGGTTCATTGCATCCATTAATGAGAAATTCATTCCCTTGATTTTAATGTGTAAATGTATTGGCATATATGTGGATTTTGATGGTTGATATGTTTATGGTATTTATGTTCCGATTATGTTGATTATATGTACATTTGATGGCAGCAGTTATGTTGAAAAAGTGGCCCAGGAGTTAAGTAGTGGCCTGGGCTTTGGGCCTGAAAAAGTGGCTTAAATCCCGGGGTCGCTAGCACAGAACTGGCAATTTTGGTCTCTGTTTGCTGGCAGGCAAACCTGTGAGCGCGACTTTAGGTTTTTGATCACTCCTTTGCCCATAGCATGAGAGTGACTATGGCCTAAGAGATCCAGAAGAACAGTGGGACCCAGGGACTAGCTGTCTGAATGGCTAACTTGTCTCCTAAGGGCTCCGTTGATGATGTTGGATGACTTTGTGTGATGTTCTGTTGATTCCACTTCCTTAAGGTCACATAGGAGGTTGAATCTGTTCATAGTAGCCTCTCGTCTCATGTTTACCCCGGTTGGCATGGTTACTTGGGTGGATGTGGGAGGAGGGTGTTACAGAGTGGTATCAGAGTATGGTTCACCCCTCAGACTGGATGGGTTGTGTGTGTTGGTCATGCATGTATGTCAGTCGCATGTGTGTCTCTTACACTTGCATTCTATGTGCTTGTTGCATTACATAATGTTGATCATGGTTGTAGCAAGGTTGACATGAGGAAATTGATGTTGATTTTGTGGAATGCATTGTCATGAGTATATGACTGGCTACATATTGTTATATGTCATTTATATGTTGTCATATGTCACTTGATTACATCCTTGTATGTTAGGTTGCATTCTTGTATGTTTGATTACATGTATTAGTCATGTAGGTTTAGTTACACGTATTGATCACTTATGCTCGACTACATGTGTTCATGTGTATGTGTAGTTGGCTAGGCATTACTTATACATATTGTTGGTTGCATGTGGCAATGTGTATAATGGAGTAATGGTTGTTGTCATGCATGAGGTCATGGTTTGCTTAGTTGATATGGTCATGAATTGATGACTGGACTCTAGCTAGAAGGATGTGTATACAATTTTGTACTCATGTGTTATATGTCTATATGTGATCATTATGCATGTATGGTCTTGGTTATAGCTATGCATGAATAGTAGGTCAAACATGCCTTGTGAAGTCATGGTATGAAATTTAGGTCACCATGGCGCTATTGGTTGTTATGATGCCATTGTGTTGGCTGAGATAGAGTAGGAGATACAAATCATTAAAGTGAAGTTGCAACATTGGACCTCGAGGCAAGAGCAAAACATCATACAGGTATGGTATGTTTGGCATGCAAGTATGTAAGTTTAGGATTGTGTGTGCATTAGGTTTATATACATTAGGTTATGTACACATCTTTTGATGTTATAGTTACATTCATGATAGATGTTAGTTGATTAGTGTACTTATATGCACATGTGTCAGATAGTCAAGAGTGATAGTAACCTGTAGTTGTATGCATTGTTATATTTGTTTAATGTTAGATAACTTGATGATTAGGGTTATTTCATTGAGATCTCGATGTTGTAATTTGGATTGGTCATATGTGTGATGGTTATGTTCATTGCATTGAAGATCTTGATGTTATATGTATTGTGTTAACCTAGTTTGACCTATGCAGATGGTTATGGTTGTGATATTCAAGTATGAGTTGACATATTTGTGACATGGTGTCATACTAATCTAGACTAATCATACATATGTGATTGTTATGCATGAACGACAGATGCTTATGAGCTTATGATGTGAACATTAGTTATTGTTATGAATATCATGATATTATTTATGTTTAAGCTGATGTGTTGAGAAGTTATATTGTGCTAACTAGATTTATTGTGCAGACAAGATATCCTCCCCTGAGATACATTAAGATATGAATTTGCTTATGTTGTATATTTGGTGCTTGGTTTTTTTATTATGATGTATATTTGGTGTCTAGTTGATTTAACATGGTATGTTTGCAAGTTGGTTGAATGTTTAATGAATTTCATAATATGAGTATGGATTACGATGATCTTGCTTTAAGATGGTTTTACTAACACATATGTGTTGAGACAGTTGATATGTACTTGAGTATAGTAGGTAATAGTTGTAGCATTATTTCTAATAACTATGAGTTGACTATGGATTATGACATGATTGTTAATCTTGCTAATTGTTGATTTCAAATTTATAGATATGATTGTCTTGATATTTGGAAAATGTGGTTGACATGTGTGAGCAGTTGCAGGAAGCACGCTGGTATTAGCCTAACAAGCTAATAGTTGATGTGTTTATATAACTGAGCCTCAATGGCAGCAAGGTAAAAAGGTAAAAGGAAGGAATTGGACAAGAATTCCTTTGGCTAGGCTTGGAAACCCTAATTCCAAATGAAGGAGTGCTTTGCATATAAGAAGTCTTATTAACCTTAATATTGTCTGACATTATGCGGATATATGCTATATTCATGAACATGTTCTTGACAGGTATGTTAGCTAGTCTCTAGTTACAATGGATTTGTCAAAGGATTGGAGTACCTTTAGAAATGGCATGGATGTGTTCAGTTGCAAGAAACATGCTTGACACGACAAGAGGAGGTAACTGGTGTATTTTATGTTTATTTATGCACTAACAGTTATGTGTTAATGACAACATGATGCATGGAGTTGTATGGAAATAGAGGTTTCCATGAAATCTCGAAGAAGGATCAAGTCGGGCTTTCCTTGGGAACCATGGGGATTGGGTCAAGGTGTTTGTTGCTAGTCTTGTGATTTTGGTCTTTTATGATTTGTTGAGCTTGATTTGTGTTTTGTTTATGTCTTGTGCAAGGGCTTGCCACTTTGGTTGTGGTGTCGTATTGTTGTCATTGGTTTTCATGATCTTCTTCTTGTTTATTTCTTGACTTGCCTTTTATGTTTTGAGTCTTCAGAATTGGTTGGGAAAAGAGGAAAGTTGATGGAGCTCGGGGAGAGTTGTGTGGTATCCAACAGGTAATGTGAGATTTAGATGAAGCTTTGTGCATGAGTAAGTGTAGCGAAAGGTAAGACTGTGACAATCGATTAGATTGATTCGGTCCATTGGCGTAAATGGACAGTGGAAGTATAGTCATGAGAAAGGTAATAGGAAAGGTGAAGAGAATGGACATAAGACATCAGATGACTTGTATATGTTGTGAACGATTGTTCTCAATGTTGTGCATGGATAAAGGGAGTTCTCTTAACCTTGAACTTCATATCTAGTAATTATGTTATGATTATGATTATGCTTATGTTTATATATGTATACATGTAGGTGTGTATGTATGTCATGTCTAACAGGGTCGTCATGGATGATGATTATTAATGCTAACATTTATATGTATATGTGTGTGTGTGTGTGTGTGTGTGTGTCGTTGTCTGACAGGACCATGATTGTTTTATGCTAATGTTTATATATATGTATGTATATATGTATCCATGTCACTATCTGACAAGGTTTTCAGGGATCGTTCTTGTGGAGGAATGATTGCTTACACAAGCAAATGACATGAAGAGGTTCCTAGTATTACGAGGAATCAATTGGGAAGAGTAGTCATGACAAATATATGAGGTCAGAATCATGTGGATATGAATTTATATTGTATGCTTGTTGTTAGAGTCGGTCTGTTCAGCCCTCCGTCAGAGATCAAAACCTCTTTTGTTGCATTTCATTTTAGGTGTCCCATTCTGCTCGATCACCTGCATTCCATTTAGGAGCATCGATCCTCTGATGGAAGGGTCTTGTCCCCATACTTCACTCATGTCATTCACCTGCTGTTTGATGTCTGTTCATAAAAAAAAAGCATATACAGTCTTCTTTTCATCAAAGTTGCAAAAGTTGTCTTTAGGGTTTTAGTGTCAAGTAGGTCTAGGGTTTCATTAGGGTTTTGTCAATAAATGCTTCAAAGTGTCCGATAATCACCAGTAGGCCATGAGGATGTTCTATCGCCAATAAATTTTGTTAATAAGTATCCGAAAATGTGTTTTTCCTCAAAACTCTGTTTTGAGGAAAAAACAGAGTATTTAGCCTTATTTGTACAAAATCATGTAAATTTTGTTCTCTTCATTATAAATTCCTTCACCTACACCCTGGTTCCTTTCCTTAGCCTAAGAAGCTCCAACACTTGCAAAAACAAAGTTCAGCTCATTTAGTTCATCAACATGCTAAAAAGTGAAAAAGTCCAAAAACAGAGGTTGAAATAAAAGTTATTTGATAAAACATTATAAAAGTGGGTTTCATGAGCCAAGATTTCAAAAGCTCTTGGTTTATAAGTTATTCCTTCATGTCATAAGCCCATTTGCAAAGGAGAAACAAGATTGAGCAGATTTGGTGAGCAAGTGAGGATATTGGCAAAACATCGCTACAACTTGTCGGCGCGGCACATTGAGCAGGAGGCGTGGCGCACTGGGAGCAAACGCGCAGTTCATTTTTACACGGGCGTGACGCACTGGGAAGGCACGGCGCATTGGGCATTTTGCGTAGTGCATACAGCTGAGTGGCCCGAAAAGTTCCAGAACAATCTCCAATTGCCAAAACCGCATACATTCTCTTGGTTTCAAGTAGGTTGAGCTCCACTTTTGTTGTTCATCCATCCAAGTTTAAGGTTTATATTATGATGATTGATGTGGTGAATGCCTAAACAAATAATCAAATCCTACCATGTCAAAATCCTCAACATGAAGATTGTTGCCTAGGTTTAACAATTTACTTGCTATCAAGTCTATCCTCTTTCCATCATTCCCTTATTTTCCCCCATTCCATTTCTCCCTTATTTTCATCATTCGTAAGTTTCCCTACCCCCTAAAATCATTAAACCCCTATCCCAAATTCTCTGTCCCAAATTCTCAAATATAAAACCCCTCAAACCCTCCTATATTTCCCTAAAAAATTCTGTCCCAATAGTCCCTAATCCCTCACTATTTTCCTCCCTCCTAACAGTCCCTTGTTTCACTATTTTCCCCTTGGTGGCAGAGGTTAAGCACATCACTAAAAGGCAGTCCAAAACAGTTTCATTCACCAGCATCTATTTCTCCAAGGCAATTTGTATAGTAGCAGTTATGTCATCCGGTCATTCATCTGATTATGAACTGGAGACCCAAAGTGACTCACCCATGGAGGGACATGCACCCCGGAGGCCTCATAAAGGTGGTAGACATATTAGAGAAGAACCAACCACCCTTACTGAATTGCAGGCCTGCCCTCTTGCCATCTCTTGTTTCCAGTTCCAGTCATGTTATGAGTTTTGTGAAAAGGTTGCTAATGTTCAATTTCATCATGAGTTGGCTCGCTTGTTTGTACTGCATTTACATGGTGATCAAGTTACTTTGGCTGGTGTCACCTTCACACTTACACCAGAATCTATCTCACTAGCAACCGACATACCTAACATTGGAGAGTCATGGAACAAGAGGCAGAAGATTGACCGACAGCATTATGAGCCATATATTAAACCCGGTTTCTTGAGGCAGCTCAAGAGAGTGTTTCCTTTCCGATATCTCAAAGATGAATATGCTCCACTAATGAAATTAATCATGAAGTATTTTAGTTGTGAAGACCGTTTCTCCCGATTATATGCTTATCACATCAGGTTGCTCATGCATTTCACCGGGGTACGGATGATGAACATTCCTTATTTCATATGTCAAAACATAGAAAGGATGACCATCCTTGTGTAGCACAAGACCCCTCAGCAGCAGTTCAACAGTATTTGCCATTTTGCTCTCATCAAAATTTTAGTGGTTCATCAGCTTGGATTACAGGGCATCACTTGGGATTATTTCATCTCCCGTGGGTTTTTTAGAGTTTCACAGGGACCTCCAGAGGCTGGGCATGATACAGGTGGACCTTCTCATTAGCATGAAGGCCATGATCCACACACTGCTACTATACCAGTTTTCATTACTTATCAGAAGGGCACCAGGCAGTTGTTCGCGGCAGCAAAGCGAGTGTTATCTCCACCCGCTGTGGAAGGGGCCTCGCTTCTGACATCAGCACCACAGGTACAAGACAGAGGCAAGAGGCCAATGCAGGATGAGGGGCCTTCAGGTGAGCGGGACTTTATTCTTGTTCAGGATGACGATACAAACATGGGCCCGCAAAGTGCACATCTTAGAGAGATCATCCAGGAGTAGCAGACAAAGATCAAAGCCTTGTCCCTCAACTTGGAGAGGGCTAAGTGGACTATGAAATACTTGGAGTAGAGGAACAAACAGCTTGAAGATCAACAAGCAATCATGGAGTTACAAAACATCCAGGAGAATCGTCAAGCTGCCCAAAGGAGGAGGATTGAATTCACTTCATTGGAACAAGAGATTAATGATGATCAGGAGTCTTGGCTCGAGAGACTCAACATCCACTTGGAGAGACTGTTGGACAAGGCCGATAGGGAAAAAGCATTGTTGAGACACATGGCTTTCCATTACATGGCGCGAAATATGAGTTCCAAGGCACGAATAAGGAATCTAAAGGCAAAATTAAAGAAGGCAATAAGGAAGCAAAAGAGGCAAAAGGAGCATGATCGTCTTCAGATATTGGTCGAAGCCTCTTTAGCCCAGCATGACACTTGATAGAGAAGGTCCAACCCAAATTTCAAGAAATTTGGAGCAATTTTTTGCATTTGGAAATTTTTTGCACTAAAAAACAGGTTTTGCCTCCGTATGCGCTGCGCCACGTGGCGCTCGCTTTTGCTAGAGGGCTTCAAATTTCAAAAAATTTACATTTTTGGATTTGGCATGAACAATTATGATTGTTGGTGCATGGCCAAGAAATTTGGGAAGTTTTGAGTCCTCAAGAGGTCAAAAACACTCAAAAAATGACCTCTCTACCCCTATTTGACAAACAGGAAGCAGTCCTAGGAGATTTTATTTTTGGAGGGGAAAATGGACACCAAATTGAAAAATTCCACTTGGGTTGGAAATTAGATAGGTAGGGCTTTCCAACGAGCTATCATGAGCTCAATTTGGACACCGAGAAGGGCCTCAAATTTAGCTCCAAAGTGGCGTGACGCATAGAGAATCAGGCGCGGCGCATAGAGGATTTTTGCCTATTTTTCACTGTACAGCTCAGAAATTCGCCCAGTTTTGACTAGTTTCACTTTTTGATGTAATTATTGATCTACCATGATGTAATTTGAGGACCATGATGTAATATTGGACCATTTTTACTTGTTCTAGAGGATTCATTCACTAAAAAGTGAAAATTTAATGAATGAATCAGTTTCCTACCATATAGAGGCAAGTTGTTTGATTGCCTAGATTTCAGTGCTTTGTTTAAAATTGGTTGAAACAACTCCTAGAATGATGAGCTCGACCCCTAGAGGCATGGAAATTGGTTGGGCTAGTCTATATCATGTATTTTCTGAGTCATTTTCAGGGTTGGGCACTTGGGATTGCTTGGCACATCATTGTACATTCTATCTCTGCATTTTTGGCTAAGGAAAGACCAGGGTTTTGCAGCACTTGTTGGGATCCATGTGGCTTTGTGTTTTGATGATGTTTTTCTCTATGTAATTGTAATTTAACTGATGTTTATGTGTATCATTTTCCCTTCTCTTTTCTTCTGAAATTAAACAAATGAGTGATTAAGGTAGAATCCATTGGAATGCTATGTTTTGCCTTGAAATTTTGTTTAATTTTACATGTTTTCATCTGTTTTAGGAGGACTCTTAAGACTTTCTTGCCCTCCTTGGCTCCTCACCAGTCTGATCCATCCATTCATTCAAATCTAAAGCATCAAAACTACTGCCTACCTTGCCCCAACCTGAACTCTGCAAAAATTTGGCCTCATCCCCGAACCCAAATTTGCCTTTCCCTTTTTCCAACTCAAAACCCCCAAAAAATCAAAATCAAATCCTTGCACTTCATACCTAGCCTAAGATTAGTTGTTCAATTGGTCATCTCAAGCCCCATCTGATTATCTTTTGCTAAGATTGACCCGGAGAGATCCCTCTCCTGTCCTCGTAGGGCTAGCTACGAGGTTGAGCGTGGTTTGATGTGGACCTAGAAGCTTACCTTTTTAGCCTGAGGTAAATCTAGGCTCTAACACTTGTATTATGCCTATGTTTATGTTATGACAGGTAATGTTGAGGGATGCATCAACGAAATGAAATCAGTGCGGTCTGCGACATTATGGGACAAGCATGGATAAGACATTGGAAGCAAGGTTTCTTGGTAAAGACAATGTGCTTTCGGATGTGAGGTATTGTTGTTGTGTGTATGTTGTATATGTTGTACATGTTGCATCTGTGATGTTGTGTGCATGTAGTGTTGTATGTATATAGTGTGTGTACATGTTGTTATGCAATGATTATGTACATGGTGGTATAGATAGTGTTGAGTGCATATGGTGCTCTGTGCATGTTGGATATGCAGTGTTGTGTATAGATGATGCTATGTTTATATTGGATATGTAGTGCTATGTACATGTGTTGTTGTGTGCGCGTTGTACATGTGGTGCTATGTACGTATGGTGTTGTGTGCATGATTTTACAAATGGTGTTATGCGCATGTGGTGTTGTGTACATGTTGTACAAGTGGCGTTGTGTGCAGGTGGTGTTGTGTAGATGTCATGCATGTGGCGCTGTATACATGTGGTGTCACATACATGCCGCGTGTGTGGTATTGTCTACACGCTGTGCAGTGGTGCAGTGTACGTATGGTGTTGTGTACACGTTGTGCAGGTGGTGATGTGTACATGTGATGTTGTGCACACGTTGTATAGGTGGTGCTTTATACATGTGGTACTGGTGTACATGTGGGATTGAGTGCATGTCATACATGTTGAGTTGCAGGCATAAGGTACTATGTATGTGCATTGTGTAGTCATGGTATCATGACATATGCATTCATTGTGTTGCACTCTATATACATATTTGTGTTGTGTTGTACACCGGGTATAAGTTTATGTGTTGTATTTCAGGTGTAGGTGCATGTATTGCATGGTGTTGTATGCAGTGTGTGATTCTATGTGTGTGATGCACACTATGTGTATATGCACATGGTTGAGGAGAAATCACTGCGTATTTGTCTGGTGTGGTAACCGATCTAGAGTGCATATGGAATAAAGACAAAGGTAGAAGCTAAGGATTGATGAAAGGATAAGTATCAACATTTTATTTCAGTTTTATCATGCATGTGATTTATGATTCTAGTTTATAATGGTTACATGTGATTTATGATGTTGATCTATGATGGTTGTGTTTTGAGCTAAACAAATGTGATATATTTATACATGATGATTTGGTCAAAGATGTTAGTTTGACTTCTTGTGATAGGAAGCAAATAGAATTGCAAAATACCTTATTGATGAGTTACCAATGAGGTATGGTGTGGATTTATTTCAATTTGTTTTTAATCTAATAGAAGTTATGTGCTTGGTACAGGAAGCACGGAAATGTCGGTCGAGTGATTGAACTCGACTACAAGAATTGGCAGCAGCAGTGAAAGGAATTGGAACATGCAGCAGTATGCTGGTAGAGCACTTAGGAGTAGGGCCATTGTGGGACACTAGTACCCAATAGTGTCCATTGATTGCCATGCACATGCTATGACCGGTATGATTGTTTGAGGTTGGGATATGTCTTGGTTTTTGTATCTTCCAATGCAAGGAAGCCTTGCCAAGGGATGGATTGCTCGAGATGGAGGTGCCAATGGAACTTGGAAGGTAAGTGACTACATGGAAGGGGATGACTAGATTGCCCGAGGGACTGTGTAGCAGAGAAAGGAAGGTTGGGAATGGATTT
Source organism: Pinus taeda (assembly GCA_000404065.3). NCBI lineage: Eukaryota > Viridiplantae > Streptophyta > Pinopsida > Pinales > Pinaceae > Pinus > Pinus taeda. The sequence continues at coordinate 50,935 of APFE031326261.1, read as the reverse complement.
GTTTTCGTCATTATCATTGCCAAATGGAATCAGATGCACATTAGGAGTGTGCCCTGGAATAATGAGTCGGTAACTGTTCACTGAGAGGACAAGTGGCACAAGATTGTAGCACTGGACATTAGATGCAGATTTGACTTTACAATGGATTTTGGACTTCCTGGGAAGGACGTGAATCCTGGTATTACTTTGAGGGTGGATGTGTAAGCCTCTGGATTCCCTTGTTGATTGATACAGGCATCATATTCTTTTATTTGTTGGTTTAGCATATGTGCATATGTGTATATGTGATTATTGTAAATACCATAATGAGCTATGTTATAAAGCTCCAATATGCAGTATGGTTGTTATATGGTCATGTTGTCATGATGTTTTGCCTTTGAGCAGGTATTTCATTGTAAATACTGCAATGAGTTGTGTTATAAAGCTCCATGGGCAGTATGTTTTATTTTTAGCAGTCTTGTTGGTTATAGGTGTCATTGAACACCGAGGACGGTGTTCCCCCAAAGGGGGAGGGTTCTGTAATAACCCTGGTGAAAATTCCATGTAAAAATATATAAGACCACGGTTGATGGGACACGTATTCCAAATTGAATGTTGGGCAGGACATCCTAGGGGGTGTTCATTTGGTTGTTTATGGCTAAGGCAATGGCTAAGGCTTTGGAAAGGAAAATGGCATTTTTGGCACATTTATTTATGAAAATAATGGAAATTAGGAGAAAAGGAAGGTGAAAGGTCACAGGTTGCACGCGAGGAGGAAAATGAAGAAAATAAAGGCCTCATTGATAAAGAAGCTTCTAAGGATCATTTAGTAAGGCTTGATCAGTTCATTTTTGGATCTCTCCCATTATTCTCTCTCTCTCTCTCACTCTTGGAAACTTAGTTCTTGGAGCACTTTGGCATTGGAGCAAGAAAGGAAAAGAAAGCAAGAGAAAACAAAGATTAAGTAGGGAAAGGGAGGATCAAGCAGCTACAACAGGCTTCATTGCAGGTATCAACTTGCATGTGTATTTTCCTTGTTAGAGTTGGCATGAATGGGATTGCATGTGTTTCTTTTTTACCATGGCATGGGTTTTGCTAGGTGTGACAATATTTTCATCCTAGCCTTGACATTTCCTAGTAGCTTTGATGATATGGGTTCTCTCATTCGGTTTATGTGGGATGGATGGATTGGATTTGAAGCTCAGTGGGGTGGATATCTAAATTGACAAACACATGGTCTAAGTGGTCCCTGAACGGGATTGAGGATCACGAAGCCACTAGCCTAGTAACCCCTGAACCGAACTGTGGGTTGCGGTAGAGCCAGATTGTGCGCCTTGGTGGGCTTATGAATCCTTGTCGGTGAATGGCGAGATATATGATAAAGCTAAGAGGTGGATTTTCTCTCCATTGGGCCTAGTGGCCTTGGGATGGGATGCACGATAAAGCCTGGAGATTGTGTCTCAGTGTAGGGCCTAGAGATCCCTAGATCAGAATGTGGATGCACGATAAATCCTGAGAGACTAGGAGGCACTCAAATTCCTCACGGTGTAGGCGGAGAACTTTGGTGGCATCCATGTTGATTGGTGTTTTTGATGTGTTCTATGAGTCCACATTCATGCTTGGAATATGGCACGAGGGTGATTTTTTGAAGAGAGACTTGATTTAGTCAATCTATGGTCAGCTGGAACATGGTAGTCCCATCCTCGGTCGGTTCATTGCATTCATTAATGAGAAATTAATTCCCTTGATTTTCATGTGTAAATGTATTCACGTATATGTGGATTTTAATGGTTGATATGTGTTACACAACATTTTGTCATTGTCCTTGTACTCCCCGTTCCTTGATCCTGGAGGACCTCTATAGTGAACCCTACATGCTTTCCCTTGATGAAGAAACTCCCATTGTGTCCTTGTTCATGAGCAGAACAATTCCCTTTTGCACCATTTCCCACAAATCTTTTGTTTTTCCTAGTTTCCAAGACCGACGCTAATGACCCTTGTCCTCCTCACGCCGATATGTAGGGATTAACACTGTCCCTAGTGCCGACCAGAGCGACTGAGCTTTGTTTCAGTCGCACCGATCCTCTTTCAGAAAGTTTTTTAAATAAGGAGCCAAAGCTTCCAGCTCTAGAAGCTTCGTAACGGAAGTCTGGTAAATGGTTGAGCTGGATGGAGTCGAGGATGTCAGTTTGGGCTCCTTTCCCCTATAAGGATGGAACTACCTCAAGAGATAAGACCTTCTCCCATGAGAAGAGGAACCATCTCCCATCCATTCATGCTATATAAATCTCCATTTTTCTCAAGCACAAGCTAGTGTTAGCATTAATGTTGGTGTACTAGTGCTAATTAAGTTTAGAGTAATCAGCAAGTTATTCATAGTTGTAGCTCTCTAGTTGTCTGTGAGGGAGAAGTGTAAATTTGGTTTAGTGTGAAGACTAAAGGGAAGAGCCTTAAAACTATCATTGTTGATGCCACCATGGAATGCTAACGAAAGTGTGTGGGAACCTGGTTTTGTCAGAGGAGAACATCAACGTCAAGAAAACGGTTGTAATCTCTTCTTGATTTAATATATATGCAACTATTGATTGATTTCCTACATAATGTGTCATCGCACATGTTTATGTCTTAATGCTTCTTGACTTGTTAAGTATGTTGAATTGTAATTTATCTATTATCACAGTTTTTGTTTGTTGTTGTTTACTTGTTTTAGGTGTTCGAAGAAGGAAACGGGAGACAGATGGAGCAAGCAAGCAAGGCCATCACCAAACGAGATAAGCGTACTAAGAGGTAGGCCCTCTTAATTGGTTATAACCTAAGGAAATCTTCCATAGAATGTATCGGTTGTGGCTAGACCCATTATCGGGCTAGAGGAATTGTTTGTATCCGCACTCATAATTTTACTTCACCACAAATTGGCGACTCCCCTGGGGATCCAATCCTTCTATTTGTTTGCTTTGTGTGAACTTTCATGGTTTTGTGTGAACTTTTCTAGTTTCACCATTTCCCTTTCGTTCTGTTTGCTTTCCTTTGCTTACTACTCTGGGTTTGAAATTCATAGTATAAATTTAGGTCCCAATTATTTTTTTTTTGCATTCTCGCTTAGCACGCTTAATTCGCTGATAGTCGCGCCGATCAGCGCGATATGCTTAGAAACAGTCGCACTGACCCCCTTCTGGCGCTTGTTGTCAGTTAGGCAGTTGCATCGATGCCTGTAGGTGAAGATTAGGGTTCACCCTAGATCTCGACCAGTGTGTCTTACTCTCTTGATTTCTACCTTGTAGCTTGTTTAGGTTATGTTCTCCCTGACTAGAAAGCTTCATTTATCTTGGTTTGTGTGCTTGCTTGGTTTAGCCCACCTTCTGATGTGTTAAGTATGGCCCTATGTGAAGTTCTTTTTTATTTGTTCTTTGAATCCCTTGATCAACGCTAGTTGTCAGTTAGGCAGTTGCACTGATCAGGCCATCAGCACTAGTTGTAGTACTAGTCAGTAGTGTCGGTCATGCCTATCGATGCTAGTTGTCAGTTAGGCAGTTGCTCCAATCTCTAAGTTAAGAAAAAATAAGAATTTCTCCCATTCCAGTGCCAGTGTGTCTTGACCCTCGGACTCTCTTCTTCCTCACAGAAGTGACTAGGATGCTTTGTTTGAAAGGTTTTGATTGATTGATTGGCTCGAAGTTTCATTGCTGACTCTTTTTTTGAGCTTTTTGGATAGTTTCTATGACCCTAGGGCATCTAGGTTAATTACCATTCATTTGTTTGTTTACTCATTGTGTCAAGTTGCTGATTTGATGCTTCATTTAATCCATCTTTCACTCGCAACATCTTCATTGCTTCATTTTCAATTGAATGAGTGAAAGAGTCTCATTCATTCTCTTATTTCGAGTGTCTCTTTTCTCTTTCCAAGCATAGATTACATTGCTTGGTTTGTCGATCGAAGAATTTATGTGTTTGGTTTGTTCGATTCAGGGAAGAAGTTGCTTTTAGTTTCATTTATCATTTTTTGGTTTTGGTTTTGATCGATGATTTTTTGTCAGGAATTGTGAAAATTTTCATTAAAAGTGATTTATGTGAAAGATTCATTTTGCATTTTATGAAAAGAAGAACATCATCGAAAATATTGTATTAGTAGTGTCATTAAGAAGCTAGAGTTGCATCATCATAAGCATTGGAAATGAAATGAAACTTCTTTTGTTGTTAAGGGAAGATTAAGTGCATTTAGGACATGCATAAGTGAAAGTTTCATTCTTTGATTGTTACATCGATTGTGTGCTCTCTATCCCTCAATTAGTGTTAACTTTCATCGAACAGAGATCTTTTTTCTCATATAGTTGCATATAGGAGTTTTCAGATGATAGTGGTAGGGCCTTGGAATTGAAACCTAATTCAAGATCAACCATTAAAATTTATTGAATTAACCTAAGGAAGCATTGAAACTTAATGCTCACATTTAGTGGTGGTCTAGGCTAGAGAAGTGTTCTAGTGTCTTTAAACCTAGCAGTTTTCATTCGCTTCGGCACTAGACAGCGCTAGTACGAACTTGTGCTCCCCGTACCATTGTGTATAGGGAGACCTCGCTAGGTTTTTGATCCTTTATCCGTTGGAATCTGAGTCTGCCACCTTCTAAACATGATACATCGAACACAACATTCGGGGAGATTGCCTGACCGTACTTCTCGGTTCATCGGGAGTTATTCTACAGTTCACGGTTACCTGGTAATCCTTTATGCCTAAAGTAACCTGAGTAGTCATTTTTGGTCTTTATGGACTCTTTAAATTTAAAACATCATCGAGCACTTATCCTTTCGAGCTCGTTAACTTCGAAAGCGACTAGAGTCACCTTTTGCCCTTTTCTTGACTCTTAAAACATGAAAAGGCATAGTTTTGTTTCAGTGTCTTAAAATTAACTACCCACGAAATATTCCTGGTTAAAGTTATCTTCCTTAGTGATTCTTTAGGGTCGATTCCAATGGCAACATTTCTAGAGTCTACTAGTCAAGGATTCCCCTCGGATGGGAATATTGGCCCTGTTCCTTCTTTTGGAAACGCTGGTGCTCCTTATATGGCAACGTTGTCCCTCCCTGGGTTAACCATTGGTTTACTCGTCTGGTTATTTTCAACCTCGGTGGTCCCGAGTGTCCCAACTCCTACCCCACCATCTCCTTCATTCGAATCACGTCACGATGATTCTAAGGTTGACCCTTCGTCTTCTTCTCCCATTTATTCACCCTCCTCTTCTACTTCGCCTGGTGAAAGTTTGAAATCCAGTAACCAGAAGACTAAGAAGAAGAAGAAGAAGACGAAGAAGAAGAATTTAGATAAGCGAGAGGCCAACTGTGCAACTATTACTCCAAATTCACCTCCTGTCGACAAACCTTTTGATCCTTCGCGGAAGGTAAAATTCCCTTGCAAGCTATGTAAGGGTGACCATATCCTTCGAGACTGTCCTAGCATTCCTAGAGTCTTAGAGGTATGGTTTCAAAACCTAACTGACCATCCCCGTCGACCTCTGGAGATCATGTCGATGTTACACCCTCGGCTAGTGATGGTAAGAAGAAGGGAAAAATTAATTTCCCCTATAGGTATGTGAAGGAGAGCATCTTCTTCACCTTTGTCCTTCTATGGATAAAGCTTCCAAAATTTTGGAAAACCTTACAGCTCCTCAACCCCAACTTCCTGTTGGTTATTAGAGGCTTTCTTCTAACCCACTCCTAGTTGGTAAAGAGATTGACTTGGATTCGTCTCTTGCCCATCCTGCACTTCCTAAGCATGACCCTCTTGTGTATGTTCCCAACCAAACTAGTGGTCGAAAAGAGTGTCGACTTGGCTCCACCTTCAGTTGTTCACTCTGTTCCCGAAGAGAGTGGTGATCATACTACTCATGTTCTTCTCATCTCCTCAGATTCTCATCAATCGAAGAGTGACGCTCCCGTCCCAGTTGTTTAGCAGAGTCCTTCTCCTATTCTTGTACATCATGGGGGAAATCATATGATACCCCCACCAAGTAGTTTTGTTGCTTATTTTGATTGGATTCAATTGACTGCATTCTGCCTCCCATGTTATGTGCCTTTCCAGATCACATTTCAAGCCTATAATATGGTAGTACATGACACTCTATTAGATGAAGGCACATCTGTTAGCATCATGTCTTCTACTACTTGGCAAGTTTTGAGTTCCCCACAGCTTGTGCCTGTCACTTAGAATCTGTTGGCCTTCAACAGAGGAAGCAATTAGCCCTTAGGGATCCTTCCAAAGTTCCCTATTACTTTGGGAGGAAAGACCGTCTATATAGATGTGATGGTAGTCCACGGTCCCTTAGATTTCAATCTTCTCCTTGGACACAACTATGTTTATGTCATGGGAGTTCTTGTTTCTTCGCTTTTCCGTGTGGTTTGTTTTCTGCATGAAGGGAGAATAGTGACCGTTGATCAATTGTCGTTCATTGGTCACCAGGCACCTCTTTTGCAACCATCGTCCCCTATTCACTCTTGTTTGCAAGTAGTACCTTCCCCGCCACAGGTCAATTATGTGGCTACCCGTTCTGTCTCCACATTTGTTGATGATCACACAGATGGTATAATACATTATGTATTGGGGGCATTGGAACCCGATCTATCTATGGTACTAATTGACATGTATTCTTCCAAGAGCATGGTTCTTCCATCTAGTGAAGACCTCTCAGAAGCCATGTTCTTGTATGGTCCATGATCAGATTAACGAGGATAGTTCTTTTTCTTGTGTCAACCTCGTTAAAAAATGAAACAACATGAAACAAGAGATATGAGCATAGTTCATTGTCTTTTGTCAAGCTCTTTAAAAAAAGAAACAAGGGTCTCGAGGATAGTTCTTTTACTGTGCCAACCTCATTAAAAAATGAAGCGATTCCCTTTTCCAAATCGAGTCTTGATTAAGATCTCATAAAATCCCAGTCGAGTCTTTCCAGGATCTCGAAAGTGAAACTTCATTCCATCCACCTCGTTGACTGAAATGAAGCTTGGGGGGCATGTACCTCGATTGAGTCATTATTCTGGGGGCATGAAAACTTATCTCAAGCATAGTTTTTTGTTTCAAGCTTGTGTAAACATGAAACTAAATCCAAGCAAAGTTCCCCATGGTTCAAGCTTGTGTAAAAATGAACCCATACCCAATTTACATCTCGTGATTGCCATTTTTATCAGTTAATTTATGCTAGATGAACCTTGGTTGTTTCATTCCATCGCCACCATCTCTTTGGTCGATCATATGCTTTCACTTGGTTGTTTTTCCTTTCCTGAGGAACTGCAGCGATGAGTGGTTTTAGTAGCTAGCCTCTTAACCATTACATGTTTTGAGCAGTTCCTCCATTGCTGGAACCAGTTGCTACCCTTTATACCACTCGTTCCTCCAGGACAAGTCACATTTCAAATCTTTTCTCGACTCGTAAAACTCAAATGAAAATATTGTCGAGTATTTTTCCCTTTTGACTCGTAAAAGAGAATAAAATGGGGGGTCTGCACAAGCTCTTTTCTGACCCTTTAAACACGAAAAGATTGTCGAGCTCTTATCGCTTTGAACTCGTTAACAGATGCGAAATGTCGTGCACCCAATATATGTTTACCCCTTTTTCGGGTTGGGATGCATTATTTACGAAAAAGGTACTCCTTGACTCAAATGGTCAAGCGGTTCTCTCAAGTATCGTTTTCTACCTTTTTGGGCTCGAGAGACACAAATGTACGAAAAGGGACCATGTGGACTTTTCTTTTCCATGTATTTTTCAAACTCTTTAAACATGAAAAAGGTATCGAGTTACACCTTTGTCATAGTCGTTAAAACATACAACAACATTGGATTCATCACCATGACGAATATGAGCTTCTCCTTCCTAGGGCAGTTAAACTTACTAGGTCGGATTCGTCTGAAGGATGAACTTACAATGTAATCATATGCTATCCCCTTCAAGCTTGCGATTAAAAAATAAATGGGGTACCTGCCAGGAATGGTGGGAAAAATTTTGGAAATCTAATTAGTTGTGTCGGCAGCTCACTCTTGAACATGACACTTTCTGATTTGTGTCGGGATGGGATATCCTCCTTTTATCGTTGAGCTTCCTGGGTTGGGCCATTCATTTTTTCCTTCCATTTGATCTTTGCCACATCACCATGACCACCGATCCTATGGATCCAAAAGCGACCAGACTTCTAGACGTGTCGTCGATATGTTCAAGAGTTGTCCTTCTGCAATTACACTTACCCTTGATTCTCTGTATCATCCAAAATAATTTTACATCTCTTTGTTTTGTGTCGATGATGTGGGATGTATTATGGCCCTCCTTCGACACAGTTGCTTCCTGTCGGCTTCAGCTGATTATCCGGGAAGTTGATCGAGAGACTCCCTTCCAGGACCTTAGAGCTTGCATGCCCTAATGGCAAGTTCTTCGCACTCGGTGACAAGTTCGCATCATTGGCTTTCGATCAAGTGATTTCACGGGTGTTCAACTACAATTCCCTTATTCACAGTCTGTGAATTGTGTTGATATTACTTTGAGGACCATTTTCATTTTTGGTGGTTTCTCTCGCACTTGTTAACAGTTCACATCATTGGCTAGTAATCAAGTGATTTTCTAGCATCTTCGACATCAACACATCTATTCACATGTTAGAATTTGTACTTTGATCGGGTCGTGTTGGAGCGCAGGACATTGGGCTTAGATTACAAAAGCCTAGGTTGAAAGGTGGTGTGACATGATTATGTTGATATACATGTCTCTCAGATGGATGAGTGCGACCATACCATGAGTTATCATATGTGATCCTTCTCATTATTGGATGGATGCCACCATACATTGGTTTCATTATTATCCTCTTTATCGGATAGCTGCGCCCATGCCTAGATCCATTTACATGATCATTCTCTGGATGGTTGCGTCCATACCACGATTCATGTATCATTTGACAGGGTTTTCAGTTATGTATATGTATATGTATATGTACTTGCTTGCAAGTTTTCTGATGACAGACTCCAGTTCCTCGCACTGATTCATAAAGCATTTCATCCCTCACTCTAGTTCGGCCTTCACGCTTTAGGGGGCATCTGTTACACAACATTTTGTCACTATCCCTGTACTCCCCATTCCTTGATCCTGGAGGACCTCTACGGTGAACCCTACCTAATTTCCCTTCATGAAGAAACTCCCATTGTGTCCCTCTTCATGAGCAGAACAATTCCCTTTTGCACCATTTCCCACAAATCTTCTGTTTTTCCCAGTTTCCAAGGCCGGTGTTAATGACCCTTGTCCTCCTTGCACCGATATGCAGGGATTAACACTATCCCTAGCGCCGAACGGAGCGACTGAGCTTTGTTTTAGTCGCACCGATCCTCTTTTGGAAAGTTTTTTAAATAAGGAGCCGAAGCTTCCAGCTCTAGAAGCTTTATAATGGAAGTCTGGTAAATGGTTGGGCTGGATGGAGTCGAGGATGTTAGTTTGGGCTCCTTTCCCCTATAAGGATGGAACTACCTCAAGAGATAAGACCTTCTCCCATGAGAAGAGGAACCATCTCCCATCCATTCATGTTATATAAACCTTCGTTTTTCCCAAGCACAAGCTAGTGTTAGTGTTAATGTTGGTGTGTTAGTGCTAATTAAGTTTGGAGTATTCAACATGTTATTCATAGTTGTATCTCTCTAGTTGTGTGCGAGGGAGAAGTGTAAATTTGGTTTAGTGTGAAGACTAAAGGGAAGAGCCTTAAAACTATCATTGTTGAGGCCACCATGGAATGCTAACGGAAGTGTGTGGGAACCTGGTTTTGTCGAAGGAGAACAGCAACGTCAAGACAACGGTTGTAATCTCTTCTTGATTTAATATATATGAAAATATCGATTGATTTCCTACATAACGTGTCATCTCACATGTTTATGGCTTAATGCTTATTGACTTGTTAAGTAGATTGAATTACAATTTGTCTATTATCATGGTTATTGTTTGTTGTTGTTTACTTGTTTCAGGTGTTCGAAGAAGGAAGCGGGAGATAGTTGGAGCAAGCAAGCAAGGCCATCACCAAACGGGATAAGCGTACTAAGAAGTAGGCCCTCTTAATTGGTTCTAACCTAAGGAAATATTCCATAGAATGTATTGGTTGTGGCTAGACCCATTATCGGGCTAGAGGAATTGTTTGTGTCCGCACTCATAATTTTACTTCACCACAATATGTTTATGGTATTTTTGTTCCTATTATGCTGGTTATATTTACATTTTATGACAACAACTATGTATGGATCTCAACATGTTTTTTTACTTATATATAAATGGATAACATGTCTATGACCTAATATATGATAATGTAGCAATTTTCATCAGGGAAAAATGGTTCATAACGATTATTAGATAAGTATGAGATCCCTACACTTAATTCTGTTGTTTACACCTGTAGGTTACATGTTGATGATATGTTTGACCTGTCATGGTTAGTAGGGGTCTAGTTATGGTCTTTTTCAGCTCATTTTTTTTGCATCATTATTTCCTTGTACTTTTAATGATTCTAAGCTATCACTCCATTATGGGTAGTGACCTAGGCTCTGGGCCTGAAAAAGTGGCTTAAATCTCGGGGTCGCTGGCATAGAAATGGAAATTTTGGTCTTTGATCGCTAGAAGCAACCCTGTGAGAGTGACTTTAGGTTTTTGGTCAGTCGCTTTCCCATAGCATGATAGCAACTATGGCCTAAGAGATCTAGAACATCAATGGGACCCAAGGAAATGTTGTCTGAGTGGCTGAATTGTCTCTTGAGGGTTATGTTGATGATGTTGGATGACTGTGTGTGTTGCTCCATCGATTCCACTTCCTTAAGGTCACATAGGAGGTTGAATCTAATCTTAGTAGCCTCTCGTCTCATGTTTACCCCGATTGGCATGGTTATTTGGGTGGATGTGGGAGGAGGGTGTTACAAAAGCATTAGTAGGCACTAACCATTTCATGATGGCCCCCATCTTGAAGGTACCTATCTTCAGTTCTCCTCCACCAATCACATACCCCAGATACACCAAAGATTGTTGCGCAAACTCACACTACTTGAGATTTGCTAGTAGTTGGTGCTTCTTCAATGTTTCCAGCACCTGTGTCAAATGTGACATATGCTCCTCCGAGGTAGCACTATATACTAGTATATCATCCAAATAGACAATAACAAATGAATCTATAAAAAGGCACAATACATAATTCATTAATCTCATAAATGTAGTTGGCGTGTTACATAGGCCAAATTTCATCACTAACCACTCATATAAACCTGGTCTGGTTTTGAAGGAAATATTCCATGTATCTTGTTCTTTGACTCGAACCTGGTGATATCCAGACTTCAAGTCCAACTTGGTGAAGTCCTTCGCTTGCTACAACTGATCTAGCAGATCATATATCCTGATCATGGGGTATCTTTTCTTGAGCGTGATTTTGTTCAATGCCTTGTAATCTATACACATCCGCCAAGTCCCATCCTTCTTTGACATAATGATGATGGGTGACCCACATGGTAATGTACTCGGTTGAATGACACCCTATTCCAGGAATTGCTGCAACTATTTCTTCATCTCACCTATTAACCTATGTTATCGAGATGAACATGTTATTAACTTATGAGTACGTGTGTCAATTAAACTATCGTTGAATCTTGTGAGGAGAGCTTTGTGTGGAAAGATTTCACTATGCAGAGAGCTTTCATTGTGCGTAGAGCTTTGTGCTGAGAGAATTTTGCTTTCATTGTGTGAAGTTTTCTCCTCACTCTGCACAACCTTTAATTAATTAATTAGCGATAGCGGTAGAGGCAAGGGCTATGTCACATTGAAATTATTACCATTGGTTACAATCACATTAATTTGGTATAGCTAACATTATTTTAAAATTTTCATTGTTATTGTTGAAAAGTTGATTTTTGTTTTCAGATTTAGTTGTATATTCAATTTTAGCAGTTTTGTTTTATGTTTTTATGTTTTTGTTAAACTTATTAAAATATATAGCTTAATTCCTTTTAAGTTTCAAGATATCTTTCTTTTCTATTATTTTTTAATACTGGATTTATCTTTGTCTTTTCATTTCATTTCTTGGATGCAGCTAATGGTAGTCTAGGTTTATATACCAACCTAGATCCATCTTAACTTCGGATTTACCAAGCGTCGAGAGGGATCAAATCTCTTGAAATACAAACCTCTTTTAAAGTAAAAAGAGATGTGATCCCTCTCGACGCTTGGTAGATCTGGAGCTAAGATGGATCTAGGCTGATATTATGAAATATTACACATTAGATTGTTGATATATTTTTTTTGAAATGTCAAGTAAAGATGAATTTTAAATGTTTTAAATAACAAAGTGAAAAAAATGTAATTTTGTTATTTGTTTATTAAGGAGAGTGTTGTAATTAAAAATAAAATAAATTGTAGTGTTGACCTTTTTACACCTATATTTGAAAATCCAAACACTCCAAAAATGTATTAGTAAAAAAGTGCTCACGAATAAGAAAAATAGCAAAGGAATTCTTAAGGAATAAATGCAATTATTATGAGTTAAAAGTCAAAATGTAAGGCCATGAGAGAAGTTAAGAAATGCCAAAAAAAAAAAAAATTGTAAACTGGTGCAATAGAGTTTCATTAAAGAAACATATTGTACATTGAGCTCATATAGCCAGTTCTATAAAAAAACACAACCTAGTGGGGTAAGTCTTGAGCCAAGTATAACAACATAAACACATTTATTGCCTATTACAACTTGAAGCATGAGTACTACAAGACCAAAATATCCATTAGGCTGAGAATCTGATATCAGGATAGTAACATTACCACCTCTGCTGTTTTCCTTCAAAAACATAAGAGACAAAGTACCCAATAGGTAGACAAGCATTCCCTTGTTGAACATGACTTGGAAAACAAAAGAAAGAGCAGTTATGTGCCATTAAGAAATGAACCCAGGAAACCATGAGCATGTTGGATGTACCATATGCATTATCGACCATATGGAGGCCTTGCTAATAAGCCAAAATGCTTACCACAACATCCCATGGGCGAGACAAATCCATCACACACCACAAAAAAATTCCATACCCAATCAAAAGTTGCCACAAGAAACAACAAGAGCACCTAAAAGAGATTCAATACCATAATAATAATTGAACCCAAGGTAGCCAACACTTAACCAGCAAGATCAGTGTTAATCAGATATAATAAATGGGTAGTTGGGAGAATTAATAGCAGGTGGCACATTAATGCTCTAGGAGGATCAAAAAGCTCCATAGAATCTGAGTCTAACACCGCATATTTTTGTACCTTGCTCAAACGTGCAACAATATCATCAAGGTAGAACAATAGATTGCAAAGAAGATGTTTAATGTCCTCCTACCCTGCAAAACCTTTGTAATTGTCAACTTTCTTATCTCTTAGAACCATATGGAAAAGAGTATCCATTTGTTGATGAACCGAAAGAGAATGTAGGAAATGTAGCCTTTGTTTCTTGAACTTCCGGGATCTAGAATCCATTTGAGGCCATGTACTCCTACCTCTGAATCAGAAAAGTAAGGGCGGTCCCCAAACTTATTTGATTCTAGTTGAAGAACTTTTCCTTGGACTTCTAGAGGGATTGAGTCAAAGTATGTTGTTGTGGAATCCCAACCAAACAACCTACAACGTGGAGAGCTAGAAATACTTGCACCACCACCGCGACTTGCCATTCTCTGTCGAGGAAGCATGTTAACAGAGAGAAGAGAGTGGTGCCCTTAACCATGGACGATACAACTACCAACAAGACCAGCAGGGGAATTAAGCAGAGATTCTTTAAAGCTTGACCAAAACACAACCAAATCGTCCCCAATACTCTGAATCTAGAACCCAAATACAATATTGATTTGTAAAACTTGACAAGCTATAGTCGTGGACCATTGAAAACCCTGAATGCAAGGCACTACATTGACACTGGCCAACTGTTAAAAACTTCTCACCCCCTCCTCCCCCAAAGTTAAGGCAGACCACACACTCGACCACAACAATCTCAAATGGATAGAAACGTAGATAGTTACCATTGAGATAACAAAACCCCAATTGCCCAACAAAGAATTTAAATAGTTTATATAGAACAATAAGATATCAAGCATCTAAACCCCAATTGCACTTTTAAACTAACAAATAAACTGCTTTATCTAAAACCACATAGAGAAATTACCAGGATACTAACATCCACAAACAAAGATTAGGCAGGGGTATGAAATACTTGTGAAATTTGTTTCATGAAGAACCAAATTAGATAAACCAACCACTAATTCGAAGATCGGCCTACACGTTGTGTTGTGCAAGAATAAAATGTAGAACATTGACCTAGTTCACTCATGATCCTGAAGGAAAACACAAAAAAAGGTTGGTGTTTTACCGCCAAAACGAACACCACTCGTAACTACACTAGAGCAGCAAGGGAATTCCCTCATATGACCAAAGCTCATTGTATCCAAATAGCATGAGCAACAAGGTGAGAATAGGACCTCATCACCACCACAAAGAACAACGTACCTCTGCCAACCTATATCGACCCCCATGCATTTATAATGAGGGGATGTGAGGTTATTACCTTGAGCTAGAAAACTAATTCCATGACACACCATAACAAGGAGCGGATAGGTGTAATCCCGGCACACGTTTTGAAAAACATTCCCTTAATGGCTCACACCTCCATCGGGGAAAATGCCAAAAGCTTATTATCACCAACATGAAAGATATATAAGCTAGAAAATCAACTAATTTAAAAACCTTTAAAAATGGTCCCAAAGTTTTGAGAATTAGAAAGAGTCGTGTAAATTTGAAATAAAAAAATCTTAGAATAAAAAAATCAACGTATTGTAAAAGGTTGTAGATAAATATGCTTTAAGGAATTAATATCAAAGAAAATAACATGATGATGGGAACACAAATATTTATTATTATTATTATTATTATTATTATTATTTAACGTGATGGAAGGAAAACAAGTGAAAACCAAGACAAATCATATGGAGCAAAATTTGGCTGCAACATATTGGCTAAGTTAATATACTCAAATTTGGCAAGGAACGAGAAAAAATAGGAAAGCGACACTATTATTAAGAAATATCAAAATTAATTAAAATATTAAATGGTTAAAACATAAATATGTAATTGACAAATAGAATCATAAAGAGAAATATGAGTGGTAGGAGTAGGGTGGAGTGGTGGGGTGGTGGTGGATGATCCTTTTCCCTAGAGGACAAGTGGAACTTTATTTTTCTTGGGGTATAGGAGTAACATCATACAGTCAAGAAGATGAATACAATCTACTACGAGCTATAATCCAAGCCAAGGAACTAAATATTTAGAAGTTCATTATTACGAGGGACTCCAAAATAATCATCTCCCATCTCGCCCATAGGGCGTAGAACAATTAGTGAATGAGAGCATTGTCAAGGCAATCCTTGTGTAATGGTCATTGGTTTAAAACCCCATGGGTGTCAACCTACCTAACCTCCAACTAGAGGTTATAGTGGCAACGGTGGGAATCGACCTTGTGTTACGTGAGTATGGGTTTTTCATAGAAAGTTTCACTAGCTTCTCCCACAGCTCACATTTTCATTGAACCTTTCCATTGAATGAGCCTCCTGCCTCACTTCAAACCAATCCTAGATACATCTACCATAAGTGGGGATACTAGGACTCCTTCCGTCAGTGAAAATATGAGAAGAGAAGGGGACTTAGGTTGTGGTGAAAGTGGACCTTAGTCCCAAAGTGTTGTCATGCCCTCTAGTTTTAGCCTACAAACTAAGACTACTAGTTTGTGCAGCAACAAGGCCATGATTATGATGATGAGAGTAAGTATTATGGATTTTCAAGGTGGTGACAACTCCTGGATGTCATATTTTGTCCCATGGGTGAAGTTTAATCATGGGATAGTAACACCATTTTAATGGAGGATATGGAATGACACTCTAATTTGTGTTGGAGTGATGCATTGGCTAGAGAAATAATGGGAAGGGTCAAATTTCCTAGAAGATTGGCAACTTGGGATGATATCCTTTCCTAACTCCACTATATTTTGAAGCATATTGCATTTATCAGGCATGTTGCAAGGACAAGTAAACATCAAGGTAAATTCAAGGGCGAGGTTTGAAGCATTTAATAGTGGTGTTAATTTGCAGTTAGGGGACATATATTAATGCTCTAATTTTTTATGCCCTAGGGAAGATTTTGTTGGGACTTTGTGGGAATTTCATGCTCAAAGAGCCTTGCGTACTAAATCAACGATCGATCATTGTGTTCCTTCTGTAAGCCTTGAGTATGACTCGTGCTTGAGCTTTGAAGTTCGTCCTTACTATACATTGGTATTCTCCTTCTTGGCTAGGCAACAATTGTGGTTGGGTCAAGCTTGTAGTGGGAGTTTGACCTCACAAGTCAGTGGGAGTTGGTGATTTTGGCACTCAATCTTCAACATTGTTGTCCACTAGGTTCAATTTCGTGACTTTATTTGGTAGCATGGAGAAAAGAAATATGGGTAGGAATGCAATGCATCAAGATTGGGAATGGGAGATGGAACAAATGTAGATGGAAATTTAGCAAGTCTAGCTTTGACACAATCAAATTGTTGCAACGACTTGCTTTGACACAATCAAATTGTTTCGACCTTGACCTTTACAATGGAACAACTGGTGGAGCATAACACCCAATTCTGCAGAACAAATGACGAGATAACAACATTTTGCAATAGGATGGACTAGTGATAACACAATCTAGACTGGATTTATTTATATTCTCCTTCCTCAGGTAACTCCACCATCCACACCAATTTAGAAATCCCTGACTTGAATGCATTTGTGTCTGATGCAAAAAATGAAGAAATTTTGAACAAGGAAAGTATGACTGATGCTAGAATTGTAAACAAACAAATGTTTTTTGCTGCAAGTTATGCATTGTGGTTTATTAGGCACTTTTAGAGGATATATACCTCCCAATGTTAAAAACTATACTAAACCAAACCTCTCTTCTTTTTTAATAAAGTAATGGAAAATTGATGATAGATGTAGCCTAAATTTATCTAATTTTGTATTGCTATATCATTGTGCCTCTAAACCTAATAACTTTTAATATAATTTAGTTATAATAAAAATAAAGAAAAAGAGTTTATTGTTTCAACCATAAACACAAATAAAGACCTTAACACATTAAAATTAGGGACCATTAAATCATACATCATAATGGGATTTGGAGTTATCAAGGGGAATGTGATATAGCATTCAACAAATGTTATAATATGATTTTCACTTGATGAAAAATCTTTGTTTGATTTTGCTCTCATACTATCATAACTTGTGTTTACTAAAATTATATTATATAAGAATCGTAATATAGCTTTTATAAAGGTTCTAGTTAAGTATTGTAGCTAGTTTGTCCAATATAACATAGTATAAAAGCTATTTTGATCATTTAATAATTTCAAGTGTATTATAGCAGAACAATTTAATTATTAAATTCTTACAATAAATTAATAAATTTTATTATCTAACTCAAATACAACTACTCTTTTAAATTGATAATTCCCGTGAAATTCCCATAAATTTTCTATTTGAGGGAATTTATTCATTGTCATTTTATTTTATTTTAAGTAATTTAATCTCTCCTTACTCACTTTTTCAAACACTACTTTTTAATTTGGTATGCACTTTCCCATGTAAGAATCATCAAATATAACTTCTCTTTCAAATTGATAATTCCCTTTAAGCACAAATTATTAATTTGGTATGGACTTTCCTAGGGGGAATTGTCCAATATAACTTTGCTTTCAAATTGATTATTCCCATTAATTTTCTATTTGAGGAAATTTATTCATTCTCGTTTTCTTGTATTCTAGAGTAATTTGATCTCTCCTCATGTTCGTTAACTTTCACAATCACAACTTGTTAATTTGGTATGGACTTTCCCATGTGAGAACTATGGTTATGGTTTTCATCAAATAAGAACATTGTCTCTAATTGTTTTTAGGAAAACCACATTTTACTATAAAATAAATATCCATATGTGATCAATGTGATGTGTTTCATTATCTTGTATTGACATTTGATTCTTTTGTTTGATAATTGTAGTTGAAATTGACCTTTAATTTAAAAGGTATTTGTTTTAAGATTTTGTGTTTTTGTTTATTTAATCGAGATTTTTTTAGTATATTCTCACGAGATTTATAGCATATGGTTATTGTTATTTGTCTTATAATAATATGATGTTTAAAAAAAAAAAAAGTTTATAGAATCAAACTAAACTATAGACATTTAAATTGAGCTTTCAATCATCTGGTTACAAGAAAATTGAATATATGCAATCTTTCATTTTATGTTTTAAAATGTCACATTCCTTTAATTATGATCATTTACAACTTAGGATTACCCATTAATTTATGAGTGAAAAGTTGTGGTCCTCTTCAATTTTGTAGCATCCATCATCTATTATATATTTCACTTGAAAAACATGAAGCAAAAGCTAAGATTGTCTTGTACTACATTAAGATTCAATCTATTTAATAAGTATTTCCTCAAATGGGGTGTTATCATTGTAAATGGTGGATGTTACCACTTGTATAAAAGAGCCCACTCCATGTGCTAAACCTATTAACATGCATAGAGGGGTCTCATTATTACAAGACTAGGAGATATTGTTAAGCTGTATATAAGCCTCATGTTAACCCTAAAACCCACATATACAGAGGTTTGGAATGATAGTCAACGTGAGGGGAGGGGATGGTGCTCTTTGTTGTAGGAGGTATCCCACGATTACAATCCTTGTCCATGATAGAAGATAAGATGAGATGTTGGGGTCTTAAGTCTGAAAGAAGTTGCATAGATAATTTACTGGATTGCAAGAAAGTTTTGGAGCTTTGTTTTAGTGTATAATGCATGGATAATTTGTTAGATTGTTGGAGCCTCCTTTCTACTATCTCACACATCATCCATTGGAATTGGTTTAATGAGGGAAAGGGAAGGGTAGATCACATAGACGAGATGTTGTCGCTCCTAGAGACAACCCACGGGTTGAGGAGAAGGGTCAGTACCTAGGACATCTTAATGTATCTCAAGGATATATCTATTCTGCTCAAGAATTTGAGGTAAAATGACCGAATCTGGTTCAATTACTCTTCTCAAAGGTGAAATTCAATTTGTACATGGGTTGTATTTTGTTCCAAAGAATTAATGCTCAAAACTAGTGGCCTACACACACAGAGTGCAGTTTCAATGGTCGTTGTAATATAGGTGAAGAAAAAAAATATAAGAAAGAGACCGAGTGTAGAGAGCTGGAAGGACACAAAATCCTATGACTAAATCCCAATAGAATCATGAACAAGATAAAGCAAATGAGGTTTAGAAACCATGGAATGCATTTTAAGGCCTTCAACCCCAAACATTACCAGTACCATTTTCCATAACACAACATAAGTAAATTTGTTGTTTAGGATTGAATCCAACAACTACAATTACACAATTTTTGAGAGGAAATAAACACATATGCAATAATAACAGAGAGGGAATTACATACTACACGTCTCAGTGCTTGGAATCACCAAAAACTTCTTCATTAATATTCAAGAACAACATAAATTTGATAAACTCGAGAACTTGAAAAACTTGTAGAAAAACTAAAAACTATGGAATTGAAAATCAAACCTTACTAATGAGTTATTCATCCCTTTTATAGGGAGAGATGAAATAAGGATAATTATCAAAATACCTTCAGATGCTACAACTATCTAAACTACATAACTGTCTGAGCATGCCACTAGCTTAGCTATCCTAATTATTACATAACTGAATTGATTTCCAAAACAAAATAGCTTGATTGTTGACTCCTTTGATCTCTTAACGTGGACCTAAGCTCCACTATTTGGTTTCACAATGAGTTGATGAATTGGTCGCATTTCTGCCATTATATCTCCTCCACGACTACCTGTCACTTTACTTTTCATTTTCTCCCTTTAACTGCTTAATTAGACCCTTTTTTGGAGTTATCCCCTCTTGTAGGCGCTTCCTTCCATCCATCAGGATTAAAATCTATGTTAAAATAGCAGTGGAGAGGCTTTAGTACAGTGGAAGAGTTACACAGGAAACAGTCGCAAAATAGCTCTGTCGACTCTTTTAATCTTTGTATAGTCCCACGATCCTGAGTCCCTATAACTCTTTAGAAATGCAATTAAAATCCCTTGCAGGATTTTGACCTTTCAGGCTAGACCATATAACTTTTACAAAGGAAAACCTTGCCAATCGCACCCACTCTCCATGAGGGCCCCATAACTTCGACATTTAACATATCTCGAAAACATAAAGTTTTTCCTGACACTTGATGCTTCCTAGTCTGCTGGTGCTCGACTCTTTTCAACATTTAATTGGAAATAGTTATGGGATTCTAAAATTATGAGCTTCCAACCTCCAATTTCTGTCACAAGATTCCGTCTATAGACGGCCCATGGTTTGTCAACTGATAGACTCCCGACACTTATTTAAAATTGTTATACTCTTAACCTGCAAGAAGATACCCAAATACAGAATATGCGAAGAAAGATACCCAGAACATAGAATAGTGAGAGTCAACAACAAATATTTTATTATTCAGAAAGCAATGTTCACTGGCCTCTTCAAGGGGGCAACCTCCAATATATGACTCTCTGTCCTTTATATATGACTCATACATGCAATAACATGGATCAATACCATGGGTTTTATTAATACCATCTATCTAATACCATGGCCCATTTGCAACTAACTGTGGTCCCTTCGTTAATTGCGGGTTAACCACTTACAATTATTAATATGGGCTCTATTGACTCTTTACTATGACGTGATCCCACTACATAAATAAGGGGGTTAGGGTGGGACCCTAACATGCCCTCCCCCTTAAGAATAGCCTTGTCCTCAAGGCTGAAGCTGCGGAAACTGCTGAAGAATAGTGGCTGGTTCCCAAGTTACATCTTCTGGAGAGGTGTCTTTCTACTTGACGAGGACTTCCCTAATCACGCGGCCACGCAGGGGCCTTTCTCGTGTGTCTAGGACCTGTTCGGTGTTGGAGCCAGATTGACCCTTCCTCGTCCAATTCAGGTAGACTAGTTTGAATTCTGTAATTGTTCCCAATCCTTTCTTGAGGCATGAGACATGGAAAACTGGATGGATTTTTGCAGTAGGCGGCAAAGCCAACTTGTAGGCTACTTCTACAATGCACTGAAGTACTTGATATGGTCCGTAGAATTTTGGAGATAGTTTCTAACAACCCTTGTCTTTGAGTGATGTTTGCTTATATGGTTGCAGCCTCAAAAATACCTGATCCCCTTCTTGAAATTGGCTCTCTAAGCGATGCTGGTCTACCTGTTGCTTCATGCGGTTTTGAGCTTGATGAAGATTCTCTCTAAGATGGGCGAGCATGGTTGCACGATTTTGTAGGAGTTGATCCACTGCTTGTACCTTTGAGCATCCCTTGATATAAGAAGTAGGGGAAGGAGGGAGTTGACCATATACTGCTTCATAGGGAGTCATTTTGGTGGTGGCATGATAGTTGGTGTTATACCACCATTAAGCCAGAGGTAACCACTATACCCAAAGATGTTTCTTTTATGAAGTGAAACACCTACGGTAGGTTTCCAGACATTTGTTGACAGCTTCAGTTTGACCATATGTTTGTGGATGATAGGAAGTGCTGAGTTTTAGTTGGGTGCCTTGTAGCCTGAAGAGTTCTTGCCAAAAATTAATGGTGAAGATCGGGTCACGATCGGACACAATAGAAGTGGGCATGCCATGCAATTTGAAGATCTGATCCATGAAAGATTGAGCAACCAAAGTCGGTGTAAACGGATAGGGTAGGGCGCAGAAATGAGCATACTTCGAAAGTCTATCCACAACCACCATGATGACTGACTTGTTTACGGACTTTGGAAGACCTGTAATGAAATCCATAGAAACCTCCATCCATATTGATGCCGGGATGGGCAATGGTTGTAATGTGCCTGGTGCTTTGACGGTCTCCCCTTTGTGGCGTTGACAGAGATCGCATTCTGCTACAAAAGTAAGGATGTCCTTTTTCATGCCTGTCCAAAAAAATGATCTTCTGGTGCGAGCATACGTCTTCTGAAAGCCTGAATGTCCTGCAAGGGGAGATGAGTGCAATTCTGCCAAAATGTGACTTTTGAGGCTGGATGTTGGTGATATTACGACTCTGTCCCTGTAGCGAAGAATCTCATTCTGCCATGAATAGCCCTTGGTGGGATTTGGATCCGCCTGCAATTGAGAAATGAGTTGGGAGAGCCTGGGATGTGAAAACCATTCCCTGCAAACCTCTTCAATCCATTCTGGAATGGGAAGGGAAATTGCTAGCAGCGTACTTTCTTCCTCAAATTGGCGAGATAATGCATCTGCTACACTATTTTCTTGCCCTTTTTTGTAAATGATCTCATAATCATATCCCAGCATTTTAGTGAGCCATTTAGTTTTTTGTGGGGAGGATAGGCGTTGCTCCAAAAAATATTTAAGACTGTGATGGTCTATGCGGATTTGGAAACGTCGCCCGAGTAAGTAAGGACACCAGGTCTCTACTGCATGTAAGATGGCAATCATTTCCTTCTCATAGGTAGATTGACCCAGATTCTTCCCACTTAGTTGTTGGCTTGTGAAGGCCAAAGGTCGACCTTCCTGCATTAAGACTGCCCCAATACCTGTACCCGAAGCATCACATTCAATGACAAAAGATTTGGTGAAATCTGGTAGTGCTTAGACTAGAGTGGAACACATGGCATTTTTTAGAGTTGTAAATGCCTGTTGTGCATCCTCATTCTAGAAGAATGAATTTTTCTTCAGGAGTTGCATGAGGGGCTTCAATATGCGACCATAATTGCGGACGAATTTGCGATAATAGCCTGTGAGACCCTAAAATCCTCTCAGGCTCTTCAAGGTCTTAGGTTGAGGCCAATCCTGCATTGCCTGGATCTTTTTGGGGTCCACCTTGACACCTGCACGCCCCACAATGTGGCCCAAATACTCTACTTCTTCCATGCTAAACGAACAATTGGACATCTTAACAAATAATTGATGCTTGCGGAGCAAGTGCAAAAGTAGATCTACATGTTGAAGATGTGCGGCCCAAGTGCAACTATAGATGAGGATGTCATCGAAGAAGACAAGAACGAATTTCCTGAGATATGGTTTGAGAAGATGGTTCATAAGGCTCTGAAAAGTTGATGGGGCATTACAAAGACCGAATGGCATGACCAAGAACTCATAATGGCCTTCATGAGTTTGGAAAGCGGTTTTTGGAATGTCGACTTCCTTCATGCGAATTTGGTGATAGCCTGAGCGAAGATCCATCTTAGTGAAGAATTGAGCCCCATTGAGTTCATCGAGCAAATCATCAACCACCGGGATGGGAAATTTATCTTTGACTATCAACTTATTGAGGGCCCTGAAGTCTGGACACATCCGCCATTCCCCATCTTTCTTGAGTACCATGACCACAAGTGATGAATAAGGACTAATGCTGGGACATATGACTCCTGCTTCCAAAAGTTCCTTGATTATTTTTTCTATTTCATTCTTTTGGGTGAACGGATATCTGTAGGGGCGCACATTTGGGGGTTGGGCCCCAAGAACCAAGGTGATGCTATGATCATGTTCCCCTCTCGAGGGTGGAAACTCATGAGGCTTGTCAAAGACCAACAGATGGTTATTTAAAATCTGTTGCATCTCCGGGTGAATCGGCAGAGACTTAGTTTCGACTCCCTGGATGGCATTAAATTGAGCTATACCTCCATGATGTCCCTTTTTTAGCAATTTTTCCATCCTATGCGAGCTGATGATAGAGGGGGCTCCCGCCTGGAGTCCACGGAGGGTATGTGTGGAGTTGTTCTGCTTAAAACTCATATATAACTCCTGGAAATCCATTGTGATTGGCCCCAGAGTGTGAAGCTATTCAGCCCCTAGGACAATGTCGCACCCACCCATGTGTACTGCAAACATGTGGGTCTTCAACTGATAGTCCCCCATTTGAAGTTTGACATTTTCACAGCAGCCTTTCCATTTCATTGTGCCCCCATCCGCGATTTGGACTTGGAAGTTAGAAACTGCTCGTACAAAACAATGCACTGCTTCTGCAACTTTTTGATGGATGAAATTTTGTGTACTTCCACTATCAATCAGGACTACTACTGGGCAATGTTTAATTAAACCTTTGATTTTGAGAGTTTGAGGTGAAGAAATCCCTGCCAGAGCATGCAGTGAAATAACTGGTTCGTCAAGGACATTGTCCTTTTGGTTATCTTCTTCTACCGCCTCAGGTTCCTCAAGTGGTGGATCTTCCTCCGATGAGCTGTAATCAGTGGCATCAATTTGAAAAAATTTGGCTCCTTGCATTTGTGACCTGGGGAGTATTTTTCATCACAGTAGTAACATAATCCCTTCTTTCTTCTTTCGGCCATTTCTACTGGTGACACCTTTTGAACCTTAAGTGTTTGAGTGGCGCTGTGAGCTTGTGATGTGTAACCCTTGGAGGTGAAATTTGGGTGGGTGGCCAGGGCTGCTAACACACGTTCCACGTCACGAGCTACCTTGCAAGCCTCAACCCATGTGGGAGGGTGGTGCAGTTGGACGTGGGCTTTTATGGCCTCTTTAATACCACTGATAAAACATTCCGTGTAGAACACATCTGAGAGACCCCTAGTGCGGAAGGCTAAGGCTTCAAAGGCTGTAATATATTCATCCACTGTGCCCGTTTGTCGGAGCTTAGTAAGATGACCCAAAAAAGCAGAGTCTTGGTCAAAGCGGTCTGTAAGAGCTTTTTTGAATTTGTCCCAAGTCCTAAAAGCTGTATTGCAACGTTGATGCCATTCCCACCATTTCCACCTTTCATTATCCAAGTACATGCTCCCCACCATAAGCTGAGTCTCATCATCTAGGATGTTATTCAAATTGAAATAATGCTCCATTTGTGTTATCCATGCCGCTGGGTGAGAACCATCAAATTTATGCATATCCAATTTGGGAGGTCTCGGACGAGATTGTTGTTTTTGGGGGCCCCAGAGGTGAGGAGAATGACTAGACTCACCCTCACTGTGTCCATTTCCAATATTCTCTTCCTCATGGGCTACCTCCTTGCCCTTCTGGATTGCGTCCGGGACTAATACTGATAGATTGTCAAGCTGAAATTGGATGGATTTCAAGATTTGTTCAAGTTTGTCCATCCTCTCATTGGCCATCGCTTGGGCTGTAGTGGCTACCATGCACCGACTTTATGCTTCTTAAAATTTTGGGACGCCAAATTTTTTTTCACTAAGAATTGAATGGTACCACTTTGCTCAGCTCGTCGTCTTCGTTCTGATGGCTAGATCACTAATAAATCCCGGAAGGATTCTCAATTTTTTTTTTTTTTTTTTTTTTTTTTTTTTTTTTTTTTTTTTTTTTTTTTTTTTTTTTTTTTTTTTTTTTTTTTTTTTTTTAAAATCCCTAACGGAGTTTTACTCCTTTCTTAGGAATTACTGCAGTCGCCGATCCCAAAATGTTAATGCTGTCAAAAGTCTTGCGAAAATCATGCTCGTATTGGAACCCCACACAACTACTCAGATCAGGTGGATCTGAGAGATCTGAATGGTGGAATAGATTGTTGCTGCGGATCTGATAGATCTAATAGATCAGACTGATGTCTGCTGCTGCTGCACCCTTTTGCACGAGTGGATCTGGCCGAGATGATGCATGATCCCAAGATAAAGGGAGCTATGGTCTCGAGGAGTGTTAGGTGCTACAGATCGCAATATACATAGGGGTCTGACAGTAGCACTCGACCCAATGTTTGAGGGCTCTAACTAAGGAGGATCAACCGTACCCTTAGCCGTATAACCCGACTACCCTATCGTACGGGCGAGTAATCTCTCCGAGTGCTGTTCTCGGTGTACTGTAGCAGCAAGATGGCCAATTGTTTATCTATGGCTAGGTTGCAGAGGAGCTAGGGGGCTTCCGATATACCCAGAAGGTATGTGGAAGACAGTCCGTACACAGTTCTATCTAATGCGCTACTACTCGAAGGGGTACCCACAGGGGTTACAAGGGAGTCTAACAAGCGTGACCACCTCTTATATTTCCTGCATGCATGCCTCCCTAAATTCGCAGGTTTATGCGCTCAACGACAGATCCCGTGGTTTAAAGACAGCGGAACACGTCTCTAGCCAAATTGTTTTTTTTCTAAGAAATGGAGATCCCACCGGTCCTGGAAAGAGCTCTGATACCACTTATTATGCTTTTAACCTGCAAAAGATACCCAAATACAGAATATGCGAAGAAAAATACCCAGAACATAGAATAGTGAGAGTCAATAGCAAATACTTTATTATTCAGAAGCAATGTTCACTGGCCTCTTCGAGGGGGCAACCTCCAATAGAGCAGAGCTCGATTCGAAAATAAGACACACGATGCTCCTCGCAGGGAGTCTCTATCCTTTATATATGACTTATACATGTAATACCATGGATCAATACCATGGGTTTTATTAATACCATCTACCTAATACTAGGCCCATTTGCAACTAACTGTGGTCCCGTAATAAATAGCGGGTTAACCACTTAAAATTATTAATATGGGCTTTATTGACTCTTTATTATGACGTGATCCCACTACATAAATAAGGGGGTTAGGGTGGGACCCTAACAAAATTTCATGGTAAAAACTTGTTTTATGTTTATTTCATGTTCATTAATTGAGTAAACATTAGTATCTACCTGTTTTTTCCTATGAAACATGTATTTTTAATCCATTTGATGGTGTTTTGAGCAGGTTTTGCAACTAACTTACATAATTCAATGTGCTCGATTATAAATTGTACCTTTGACCACAGAGCACACTTTTATCTCTTTTTCGAGCTCTGTTGAAAACGAAAAAGGAACCCCCTTGGAGTCCTCTTGAAGCCCTTTTCAGACTCTCTAAACATGAAAAGATTACCAAGCGCTTGTCCTTTCCAGCTCATTAATGGATTTGAAATGATATCTCTCTTATATTATTTTATGCTTTTTCGGGCTTGAGAGATTAATTTACGAAAAAGAACTTGTGGAGTTTTCTTTTTGTCCCTTTTAAAACTCTCTAAACATGAAAAGGACTGAGTTATCCTTGTCGTTAAACTCATTAAAACATCAAATAGTAACAAACTTGTCCATCTAGTCAAGACCGAGTTTCACCTTCGCTAGAATTGTTAAAACATAAAATAGCGATGGATTCACCCGAAGGGTGAAATTATACAACAAGCATATGCTATCCTCCCCAAGCTTGATGAAAATAAAGAGGTACTAGTCAACAATGAATGGGGAAAATAGAAAAAAGGGGAAAACCACTTTCTGGTAGTAGGTTGCTCTTGAACATGACACTTTCACTCCATCATCATGACTATTTGGGTTGGGTTATTAGCTTGATGGTTATCACACTGTTGGTCTATCATACCATCCATTACTTTTTTTTGGGTCAATGCTACCAATTCATTTCAGTGTTGATGACATGTTCAAGAGAAGTCATTCAGTCAAAATTCATCCTTTGCAATACCATAAACATTCATTTTCATGATTGCCATTCCTGAACCTTGTGTCGTCAGTCAAATTCCATCTCCAAAATCACTACACTTGTTTCATGTCGTTGATGTGGGATACATCAAGGCCCTCTTGCGACAAGTCACTTCTTATCGACATGAACACATTATCCAAGAAGTTGACTTAGAAACACCCTTCCAGTACCTTGAGGCTTGCATGCATTAATGGAAGGTTTCTCGCTTCCGGCGATAAGCATACATCAATGGCCTTCGGCTGAAAAGATATGTATGGTGTTAAACATCAAATCATCCATTCACACCATGGAGAATGTACTACAGTATTGTTGGCCAGATAAATCGTTCTTGCGGACACGACCGATATCCCTAGTATCAACAGATATCTAGCAGCAAGCAGGACAAACAAATCTACCTTTCTCTAAACATATTGCAATTCATTAATAAAAACTAAAGAGGTGTTTTAGACCCTACCTTAAGTCCAACGCTAGTTTTCCAACAGCTTAAAAAGAGTTTCCTTTTAAGAACCTGTAATCACAAACAAGCACACATCAAATAACACCTGCATAGCTAATATAATAAATCATGTTCATCACGGTGATCAAGGAATCCATGAAATAAACTATAAAACACAGCTTATTGAGAAAATTAAACTTGATTGTATTAACTTTGAAATAGAAGAACTTTACAACCTTTGGTGCCTTGATACTGTACAAGCTTTTCCCAGGGTCCTGTAGAGCTATAACTAGGGTCTCTCACACCTCTAATTATCCCACATTAATAAGTCAATCCGGGAACGTTTTGTTATTGCAAAGAGTAGCTCAATCTGAGGCTATTTGTCCGAGTAATGCTCAGTAGTATAGTGTTCAAAATATTTGAAAGAAAACAGATGCTAAGATATAGCTAAACTAACCCAAAAGATAGAATCACACAAGACAGTTGATCAGTCAAGGGTACGGAAGCCATAACCCATCCCTCTAGAAACTAATAAAGAAAGGGAATTAGAGCATGGACTTATAGGTCTGGGAGCTAAGCAACGTCTTGCTGGGGCTCACTACAGCCTTAGGCCTTCTCTCACACCAAAACAACAAAGGCAGGTAAATGAAACGACAGAAAGTAAAATGGAACAACAAACTGGAAATGGAATAACAGTAAATGGAACAACAGTAATTAAATGGAACAGCAGTAAAATGGAACAACAGTAATAAGATGGAACAACAGTAATAAAATGGAACGGCAGTAATAAAATGGAACAACAGTAATTGACGAATTATGGAACAGCAACCATCACCCGTATGTACATGTTCTATCCTATTATAGCAATCTGATGATAATGAATGATATGCCTATGTTTCTAAACAGAGTAACACTGCTTTCAAGTCTTCCAAATAACATTTCACATGGATCCAGAGACAATAACATTCATACCATTATTCTGTTACAGAAATAACTGACTAAAGATGCAATTCAGCCTTGAATAGATTCAATTGTATAGTGCTGAGACATTACATGGAGAAATCATTCAGATATTAATTATAACAGAGCATAGCATATCATATGAAAAATGTATCAGATTACTAAATAATAAAGAGAAACAAACCACACGCAAATCACCGTATAATGATACAAAAGCAAGTGTCCTTCGGAGCCGGGCCCTTAGCTGCCAATGGTACACTGCCTTAGGTTACTCCAGACGCAGAGACGAAATGAACACCAAGTCTTTTATATTAATCGCATCAACAAAAGTATAACAAAATCAGGTCTCAGTGAGACTCAATGATTAAAGTTTGTTCTGAAACTTAGAGTTATAAAATAGTCGTCCCTTTGCTCAATGGCACTGTGCCTTTATATAAAAGAAATGACGGAGGTATCTAGATAATCAAAGATAAGTTAAAGCAGCGATCCCTCAGGATCAAAGATCCTGAGGGATTCGCTAATCATTTAATTCTTCTCTTTTATTTCTTGCGTTTGCTGACTTGGTATCCTGCATTCTTTTCCTGGGCTATTCAGCTCTAATTTTGCTTGATCTTGTTTACATCCGGTTCCCCGCTGGAGGGGCAACAGTTATTTTCCCTTTGCTTCTCATTTTTGGAAGGCAATCCCTTGCTTCCACGTCTTCCTGCATAGAAAAACGTCAATCATTAGCACTTGAGCTTCCTTTGTCTACTTTTGCACATTTTATCAAAATCCTTTATCTTCTTTGAGTTCATAATGCAGAAAAGGTTAGGATTATTATTGAAAACCACGAGATTGCTTGTCAAAAGCATACCTTCCAAGTGCTCCACACCGCTAACCTATCTGAAGCCTTGAGTTCAGAAGCAATTGTGTCCAATGCACCAGGACTGGAAGTATCAAGTGCAGAGGCTACATTTGCAGTGCCCATGGCGCTGAGGTTTCCTAGGATGAAAGACAAACAACCTACAATGAAAGAGAAGCCACCAAAAACGAAGGAAAAATAGAAGAAGCTGGTGCTGGTGTGCACATCACCAAGGAAACATACCAAAACATAGGCAAAGCAGAAAAAGGATAAGCAGTCGGAGCAAGTAGTGGACTTGGAGGCGGAAGAATCCCCGAGAGTGGAGGATATTGATGTTGAAGGAGTGGAACCCATGACGAGGATACCTAAGTATATCCCTCTGTGGAAGGGAAAAGGAGAAGTCATGAAGGACCCTGATACTAAGAAATTTATAGTATCCATGCCCCTGCTGCCTAAGCAGGTCCCATTTGAAGGTTCTTGGCTCGCACTGATCCCATTCTTAAAAATGGAGGATTGGGACCTTGCAGACCACACTAAATTTCCACATTGGCGACAAATAAATATATGTGAAAGGTCTATTACGAGGAAATAGGTGTTATAGCATTTGAGACAATGGACTGGGTCTGCAGTGTTAAGAAATCAGGGTTGCTCAATCTACTGTTAGTGCCACATTTTCATCATACCCCCATTAATACGATATGTGTGTGCCAACTTCTCACGCTGGTGCATGATGGGTCCTTATGGCTAGGAGAGCCTATCCCCATCACAGATATGTTGATTCAAATAATCACACAAATTCCTTACAAAAGTGCGAAGCTTGCCAAGGAGTTTGGAGGTAAGACTGGGGAAAAAGAGCTTGTAGACAAGATGAAGAAGGAATACAGCCTCCTCAAGGAGTCGCGAGGGTATTCCATTATTTCTATTACAAACCAGGTAGTTCAATTTGTTGCCCAGATTTTAGTAGGAAAGGCTATGAGGAAATGCCGTGTGGATGAAATTCCGGTGCTAGTAGTTTCACTTACTACGTAATGTGCGGAAGGTGTAAAATTTAATTGGGCCTGGTACCTTTGTTAGGAGTTCCTAGCGAACTGCCATGAGGCCTTGGAGGAAACAAATTTGTTCCATTAGACTTGGTTACTACTCTCAATTATGCTCATTGCATGGAGATTTCTGAAGGATAGCCAATTTCCTCCTCTTGAGGAAGGATTGTTGGAGGTAGAAAAATTTGCCTCTTTATGGGTTGCGAAGGATAACACGTGGATTATAGAAACAAAGATATTTTGGACTTGGATGGACATGGATCTCCATATGGCAGTCAATCATCATCCAAGGTTGTCCCGAACCTTGTTCACGTAGCTTTCAGCCTACACAAGATTTAAGGCTGACTTCCATAGAGTCTATATCCAAGCACGGAAGGATCTAAAGCAAAAATGGCACCAATTTCCCTATTTGGTGTCAGAAACAGACATACAAGAGGTCATAGGATTATGGCCTACAGAGTGGTGCACCTTGTCAGAGTTAGACGTTTTAATAAGCACGGGCATGGAAATTTCTACTGCACAGAAATGAAAGGAGGCTGCTAAGAAAGGTTCATGTACCCTAGCAGAATAGAGAAAGTAGGAAACTGGAAAAAAGGCTCGCATACAGCAAGAATGCGCTACTAAGGAGAAGGCAGGACAAGAACAATGTGAGTCATATATAAGTGATAAGTCACCTTCACCGGTTACAGAGGAAGAAGAAATTTCAGGCCAAGGCAACTAAGGTGATGAAGGGTAGTGCACCCCCATTATTTTGAAAAGATGTGGTATAGAGTAGAAGGGTGGAACACACAAAAAGCATAAATCTGATAAAACACAAGTTGCACCTATGGAATTAACAAAGGGCGATCTCGATGAGATTAGCAATAAAATTTGGGACACCACAACCGAAGTACTGCAGAAGTTCAAGCATCAATACATTGAGATGCTTGGAGGCATCTAGAAGGATCTGCATGAGTTGCAGTTCCAAGCAGCCATAATTCAGGAAGCTATCGGGAAGGTGAGCGACATGCAAGCGAGTTTGACTCAAAGAAAGAGTATAGTCGTGGAGATAGCCTGGCTGTAAGATGTTAGAGTCTTCCCTTTGCCGGAAGGATTAGTCTACATTGAGATGGAGGAATAATGCGTGGTGCTTCACATAGTTTAAAACATGGGGCTGAACCTTTGTACACTGTCACTTGAGTCCCTACATGCATTCAATTAGGGGGCCATGGAAGAGCTTAGGATTAGATAACAATGAGCACTCACTACCGTCAGTGAGTTCAAAGTCAACAATTAACAATTATTCATTGAGAAGACACAAATTCTAAAGGAAGAGGAGGCACTATAGGTGTGTAGTTCAAGTCTAGAGTCAGTAGTAGTGGAGGCCTATAAGACAATTCCTAACCTTCACATCCTGGAGGATGTAGTGTCTAAAGCCAAAATTAGAAAATTAGCCATTGGTGTGTGTGAGGCTAAAAATGAAGTTGGACAAGTAACTTTCGAATTCAACGTGAAGATTGCAGAGTTGCAGTTGAAGTTGCAGCCCACGACTCTGCCTAAGGTTTAGGAGCAACATAGTGTCGCAATTAAGGAATGCATGGCTATCTTGGATACCACAGTCACTGACTGTGTGACATTGTTTGATTAGGATATGGAGCTATTGACCAATCTAGAGGAGGATCCAAACCTGCAAACATTAAACATAGAGGCAAAGGAGATGCACTGCCAATATAATGAGGTCAGGGCGACTGTGTGCACATTAGCACCAGTGAAACACCTTGCCAAGTTACAAGAAGGAAAGCAGCTGTTGGCACAGGTAGATAAGGCATAGAAGAAAGAAGCCTTGCTAAAGGCTAGGTTGAAGCCTTACTTGGAGGAAGCTTATTAGATCACACTCTCCATTCAATATTTTCTTAAGAAACTACACCAGATGCAACAGATGATGAGGTTAGTAGTAGAAGGATCAACCACTACAAAATTGGTCGAGGAGGTTCGACAGGCAACGATGCATAGCGTTGTTGAAGTTGCATTGATCCATGTGGAGCTAGGAGATCTTCGTAGTAAGATCGCAACACCAACAGAGTGACTAGGGGGTACGTCATGATCTTTGTGTTAGGGGCCTATTAGGATGGGGTCCCCTTGGTTAGATTGGGGTTAAGATAACCCAAAATTTGGTACAATTTTGTAAATGATGTAAAGTCAATGTGATTTGTGGATGAGGAGCGCGCAGATGAATAGGAGTCAAAGGGGCTTAGCCCCTTGTTTTATCTAAAGTTTTGAATCAGTTATGAGATTCATCCATGGTTTGCAGACTATGGTATTGTATCAAAAAGTCTATAAATAGTGAGTCTTAGCAAAAGAAAGAGGAATAGAAGGAATAGAAGTAAGAAGAGAGAAGCAAGAAAGGGAATTGGGTCAATTGAAGAGTCTAAGAAAGGAAGGATCTGCTTCCTGCGCTTAGATAGGGAAAGAAAGGGTTTGTAGCTGAGTGGGTGGAGACCTAGGTAGAGTTAGCCGTTGAGTGCATGGACCCCTACAGTTGTGTGCACGGGGTAGTTTTGAGTATGTAACCTATGAATTGAGATTAATAAAGACAAGTTTATGAAAAGTATTGGCTATCTCTGTTCATGTTTATTTATGTTATATGTCATTGATGAAAGACTTGATTTATGACTATTGATTGGATGCTACGCGATTCTCTTGAATAAGTATCAATAGTGTATGCAATGCATGTTTAGATACTTTCATGAAGTCTTGGTAATTTCTCTTATGTTTACTAAGGCCTTAAGTAAGTCTATGCGAATGCTAATTTAGGGCTGCTCTCTGTTACGCATAAGTAGGAAAATTGACTGTTAAAAGTCTGCTAGAACTAACCGTAGACCTTCACGAAGGTCTAAAGGCTATTTAAATAGAGTTACATTAGGAGTTCACTAATCTGCGCAAAGGCATATCCGAGGCACTGAAAGACATCACGCTCATATTTGGATGTAGAAACTTGGTTATTGCATTCCCCCATACTACTTCAGGTGAGACTGTAACCTGTGCTATGACGTTTTTTCAAAAAGGGCTAGTTGGTGCAGCTAAATCTGAACCTAGGTTAGGACCCCCTAAGCCAACAATCCTCCTCATAATAATCTCATTCTGGTTCAGTATATCACACAGCCTTGGCTGGATCCAATGGAACAATAACCCTTAGTTCCTTATTTTGAAATGTCATGGTGCGTTTCTTGAGGTTGATGAATGTGTTCATATCAAATGCCCATTCAATTCCAAGTAGTGTCAGGTATGGATTACTATCATCCAGTATTTCAATCACTTCAAAATTAGCTATGGCGTGCACCCCTTCAATATCCACAGTTACTCCATGGAGGCACCACATAGGAATAATCTTTTGTTGATTCGCCATTCTCAGTTTGATTGGGGACCACTGCAATGTTGGTCTTCCCATTCTTTCCCAGGTTTTCTTCGGAAAAACATTTACATCAGATCCCAAATCAAGGATCACTTGGTCCATTTCAAATTCTCCAATTTGGGCAGTCAATCTCATCTCCCGACTAGTCTTTTTCATACCTTTGTCCACCTTGTGCACCGCGTGCTGTTCAGGTAGTGGCTTACCCTTGCCAGCATAGTTATCTATCAACTCTTACAGCCCCTTTACTTCTTTTTGGTCCCTTGGGAGCTTCATGCAGGTTTATAATAAAGTTTTCAACACTGAGGGATCTGTTTCTTACATAGTACTGAGTTCTATAGGTTTCTTTGTGTGTGTAATCTGAACCCTTGATGTAGAATCCCCTATGTCTGTGAAGCTCCTTTTTGCCTCCATAAATGTTTCCTTTTCCTTATTCAAATCAAATCCAACATCCTTATCAGCAGCCTTTCGTACCCACACATTTTCCTCTAGTTTTTTCCCTTTATCCTCCCTATTAGATACACCACTCTGAATAACAATATTAACATTGGGTCGATCTTCTAGTGGTTTTGATCTCATCATCTGGATGTGAGTAGGTTGTTGGGCCTGGGTCTTATTTTCTTGCATCTTTGCGTTGAGCATGGGACAATATTCTATGACATGATCAAGCTGTCGAAAATATTGACAAGAAGGGTGCGTTGGATTATGACAATCTCGCGCAAAGTTACCTAGTTCTACGTAGTTGTAACAAATAATTTGGCCTTGACCTCTTCCATCACCTCGTCATCATCCTCTTCCTCGTCCCTAGAATCCTCCGCGCATTGTAGTTGCACCTTGATCGTGCTGAGGACCTTCCTCCATATGTACTTTATATGTTGGTGTTTTTTTGATCATCAATTCATAACTTTGGCAATTGCGCTCATCATGACCAACATATTTGAAAAAGTTACAAAGCAATTGTTGGGGAGTCTGCAAAAAATTCTGTAACAATTGAAAATTATCCATCGTATGTTTTATTGTGATCTGGCAGATAACATACCATGGTACCACACCTATACTTGGCCCAGTGGTATTTTCAGGCTTCAGGGGAACATGACCTTCCCTAACTAGATAATTTTGATATACCAGGCAATGGTCCTTGTTGTGACCATGGCCTTTACATTTCAAACACCATACTTCCATGTGGGTCTCAACCTAGACTTCTTTTCCCTTTTTGAGGCTCTGAATCTCCATGTGTAGACTAGCCAACTGCATCTGAGTCTGTTGCACTCCCAGATTAGTATCTTGAATAGGTGAGGCTTCCATATTTGTAGAAATCTCAAGTACCTCAACCTGCGTTCCAATATTCTACTGTTACAGTGGAAATCATAAATGAGGGTGTTGGGTCAATTTATTGAGTAAATTAACACAAGTATTAAATATCAATCTAGGTTTATAGGACTTAGAAGCATGTCCGAAATGTATGGATATCAAATATAATAAACTTTTGAAGATAAGTTATGGAAATTGAAGGAAATGCAATTGTAAACTAATTAGAAGTGCATATTACAAATATAAAATTCAAATAATTAATTTATAATTCATTATGTAATAAGCAGGAGAAGTGGCTCCTAACTTAGAAGAACTAGATTTGTCCTTCTTCTAGAATACTATATGAACATAAATCAGAATCCACTAATGGACAATAGCTTAAGATGTATAAACAAATAATAGAAGAGGCTCTTAACTAAGGAGGTCCTTGCTGTTCTTTATTACAAATTCATTCATCATTAATGCCATTGTTAGAAAATTGGAAATTCAGAAAATCACTTGAAAGAAAGAAAGATGAATTTTAGTTTCTATTCATTGATCTGATAGAAGGAGAGTTCAACTTGAAGACTAGATTATCCCTCCATATATAGATGAGAAGTAAACCAAGATTTATCAGCAAACATAATAAATCATCATACATCTAATTAAGTAAACAAATATGAAGCAAAACTAGTTTATGAAAATCAAGCTAAATTAACCATGAAGTGTACTTAGCTTGTGTGGGGGCCCTCCATCCTTGCCTTGCACAGTTGAAGAGATTATCGGCTACTGAAAACTTAGTCAATCATCCACAACATTAAACAATAAAATGTAGAAAGAACAAGTTCCTCAGATTAACTCAAAATATTCAGAAGTCTTTATATGAAATTATACAAATTCTACATAAGCCTTCAATGTTTTGGCTTAAATAGAAAAATGTGAAACAAACCAATCTAAAATGTCTCTAACAACTATGTCTATCCATATCCCATCTATCCAGGTCTAGCTCATCCATCCCATCACTCAAAATCTGGAAAATCCCATGAAAATCTGGAAAATCCTGTTTGACCAACTTTGACCAGGCCCGTTTAAGCTTGGTTTGACCAAACCAATTGGATTTCATTCAATCTTAGTTCCAAATATTTCTAGAAATGTGCTCAGCTCATGCCCATGTGTCTTACAAGTATGACATGAATGAATCCATTACGAGAATTTCTTATTCTGTCCAACACTTAAAATCCATTTTTTATAAAAACATCTAAAAATTTCAAAACTAAATTTATATACCTGAATATGCATAAATATGTCAAAATGGTGTGTATATTATGGTAAATGGATGGATAATATAGAAATTAAGTGTGTTTACTTCAGCAAAATTAGATAAAAAATGAGGGCCAACATTTCCCCCTTGTTGTAGCACAAGCATGTCCTCATGCTTGCTTCCTACTCTTGGACCTTCTCAGCTATGATGTAAACCCTGTACATGATCCTGATGGTTCCTACTATGCTTCTTGTAGTAGACATTCTATCCTTGTACAACTCTTCCTTGTAGATTGTACCCTTGACCTTTTGTTTCTCATACTTGTTCTTCCACAAGTTTTTGTCTTTGAGCCAGTTGAAAGCCTGCGCGCAAAGAAGATCATTGTTTGCTTTCATTTTTCCAACTTCTTCATTTAGCTTTTCATTTTCTTTGACCAATTTTGCATTATTTTTCTTATATGTTTTGTTCTCCTTCTTCAAATGCCTTTCTAGAATTATGCTTATCTCCAATT
Organism: Pinus taeda; assembly: GCA_000404065.3. Taxonomy (NCBI): domain Eukaryota; kingdom Viridiplantae; phylum Streptophyta; class Pinopsida; order Pinales; family Pinaceae; genus Pinus; species Pinus taeda. The sequence continues at coordinate 13,677 of APFE031326261.1, read as the reverse complement.
GATCTGTTAGCTCTTTTATTTTGCTAAGTTGTAGCTCTTTTTCTAGTTCTTGTGTGTCTTTGGCAAATGAAGTGGTCTCAAAATTGTGAAAGTATGAATCATTCTCCAATGCTTATTTTTCCAATCTTTGAATGATGTCATCAACTTGTTTCTATGTAGAAGGTGTCTCTACAATTTGTACCTCAGGGTCTTTGCTACTTGTCTCTATTGGGCTTTTTCTCCTACGTCTCCTAGGAGTAGATATGAAGGATGCCTCTCTCAACCATGATCGTATTGTGTTGCTTTTTGGACTTTGTCCTTGGATAGAGAGGTGAGTTAATTACGTGTTTTGTTTCCTGCATTGGTTTATATTGCTCTTCTATGGCCTATTCTTCAAGATAATCAAACTCAAAATTCTTTCCAAACTACACCCTTGGCTTTCAGGTGATATTCTATAAGAATTTTAATAAGCCCTTGGTGATAGATTTGGCTTCTTTGGGTTTAGTCTCGTTTTTCACAGTGTCTATCATTTTAATCAGATTCTTAGAGGAGAAATATGGCAAGTTAATTTTCACTTCTGCTTTGATGTGTTGGAGCAATTTGACATGGTAAATATGTACCACACTATGGCCTTTGTCACATGTGAAAAACTTCTAAATGATTAAAACCAATTCTCCCCAAGGTTCATTGAACCATTCCCTAGGTATGTCCTTAGTTCTATCAAATGTTCCCTTCCTATTCTTCTCTAAAAATAAAGTCCATGCCTTTTCTTTAAAGTGTAAGCCCTTACGATAGTGTTCCCCTGAAAATGGTAGATCTAATGCCTGAGAAATGAATTCTGGAGTTAATGGAATAGCTATGTTTCCCACCATGATTTGGTCTTAGGCATAATTATTTATAAATTCCCTGGTTATGCTTTCATTGTGCCCATTAAACTTCTGGAGAAAATCTATAAGTCCAGCCTGATAAAGTTTCTCTATTGTTTCTTTCTCCTAATGCTCAATCTGGAATTCTTTTGGTTCTATTCTGGTAGCCATGTGTTCTAAAAACCAATTTATATAACTCTCTACTTCATCATTCTCATTTTGAAAATAAAAATTATGCATACATACATATCTTTCTTGGTTCATTCATGCATTATAGTAATAGGTCTTACCTCCTCTCTGATGCTCTTTAAAAAACAATGAAATCAACCTTGTTCTAGCTTTGTTTTGCTACAAAAAAAAACGATTCATTGTTCTTCAAAACGTAGTTCTCTGTATATGAAAATCATAAAAAAAACATTTTGATCATGTTTTTCTTGCTCCTTGATTCACAAATCAATCTCCGTTTTTTCCCAACTCATTAAAAATCTCTGCTATGTTTCAAAAATCCTCACTATGCATGTGAATGAAACGAATTTTCCATACAAACCATTCATGAATTATGTCCACTGAATATAAAAACTTAGGAAAATAATTTTGTTTTCAAAACCAAAATCAAAAACTCTGTTTTGGTGTAGAATATTGTGTTAAATTAAAAAAAAAAAATTGTGCCACAATTTCCTCCTGCCCTTCGAATTCATGTATAACTCTTCCTTTATGTTGACAAATTCGTTATACATCAAACTGAAGTGATTTTAAACTTGCTGTTTGTGAAATAAAATAACAAATGACTCACTGCTTCTTTCAAAATCTATTCATTATGTAACGCTCTGTTTTCTCAAACAATATTTAACAATTTCGTGGCTGAATATGGAAGATTTGATTTTGTTTACCTGCTTTAGATCAATGCCAAGATTTTCTCTGAGTTTTAGCCTTATTTCTCTTTGTTTTCACAACATCATTGCCATTAAACTCTCCTTCCATTAACTAAGAATCCTTATGTATTTAATAGATGGCGGAGTTAAACTATTTGGTGGCAATCACTTAGGTTTGCAAACTGAAGTTTTAACTCATTTTTGGCATGACACAATGCAACACTTAACGAGTTTTGTTCGTTGAAATCTGCTAACAACCTATGACAACCCAGAGTCGATTTCTTACCTTCCTTTATGGGATTCCTTGAGTTTGGTGGAGCACTCTATCAACCTTGACATTGAGAAAATAATGCTCTCCTATCTTCTTGAACTGGTGCCTTCTTCCCCTCACAACTACCTATATATTCTGTGTTGCTTTCTTAGTTCAGGGTTCTTTCTTGTGAAACCCTTTCTCCTTCTTCATTTACATTTTTCTCCTTATTCCTTCTTCCACAAGAGGGTTGTATGTGTGTGCATGAATGCACAACATTCGACACCTCAACCTGAGAAGAATTCGGCTATGATGGTGGGAAAATTCATTTTATTACTAAGTAGTAGTTTACAGTGAGAAAATAGCATAGTTTACAACGTTTGTATGTTTGTTTGAAGATTTTTACTGTTTCTACCTCCAAGTCATAGTTTGACTACGTACCTCTGGCTACCGTGTGTCCTATTTCCTTTCCATCCTTTCCTCCATGGTGTTTAGGCTTGTCTCATCACCATAAACCATATTTGTTGTTCTACTTACACCCATACCTCCATTCCTTTGCATACCCACCAAAACGCATCATGGATTTATTGCATACATTCATGCCCATCGAAATTCATTATGGTTTTATTGCATAACCTTGTTCCCATCGAAATGCATTATTACTTACCTTCTTACCCATTCGAAATGCATCATGCCCACTGAAACGCATCATGATACCATTGCATACCTTTGTATTTTGTTGCATCATTTTTAACTTCACATTTCGTTGCATCATTTTTCAGTATGTGCTTGGTTATGTCCCCATCGAAATTCATTATTTCGATTTTTATGACTTGTATAATTTACATTGTGTGCTTTGCATTGTTTTTAATTTAATTTTGGAATGACCCTTGAATGGTAATGTTTAAAAATAAATTTTATGACACTAACCTTTGCTATGTTTTTGCAGGTCAATCAAGGGCTTGAGTATTAAGCCTTCTATTTTTGATCCATTCGCTTTAAGAAAATTACTAGGACTAATGTAATAGGTTTTTTTTTGTGATATGGAATGATGGTATAGGGAATGTAGGATTAATGTATGATTCTACGATATGAAATGTAGGAAAAGGTAATGAATAGTTGATGATAGTAGTGGTGATAATAATGAAGGTAGGAATAAAATTCATATCAAGTACTAAATTAGTCTAAACAACCTCTAGAATTAAAAATAAAAATAAAAATTTAAGAGCAATTTTTTTTTTACTCACTGTACTTGTACTCCCATAAAATATTTAATTTTAATGATGTATTCTAGTCAAATGATATTTGAAAACGTCTTTGATGGCTCTTCCAGGATATATTGCAATGTAGAGACTTATTTCTGCTTCATAATTTCGCATCTGACATTGATCTTTGAATGTTGATGTTGTTCAGGTCCCTTCTGCAGTTTGTAATTGATGATTCAGGTCCGTTCTGACATGTATTTTCATACATTGCATCTGTCACATAATACATGTTTTTCCTGCATAATGATATCTTAGGTTCCTTCTACATAATATTTTCAATGATGTATCAGGTCCCTTCTGACATGTAATTCAAGTTCCTTCTGCAATTCAGCTACTCAAACTGAGTTCCTTTTGCATAGTTTTATTACACCTCCCCCCTTGCTTATGTTAAGACTTGTCCTCAAGTCTTGTATTTGTTGGAAGATTATTTGTGCAAAATCAAATAGAAGTAAGAGTAAAACAAGATAGAGAATTCATGCAGGCCAAACTAGTTCGTTTTCCTATATGAATTCAAGTTTTCTTTGTGCTAGTTTCCTATATTTTCACAAGAAAACTTATCTCTCTCTCTCTCTCTCTCTCTCTCTCTCTCTCTCTCTATATATATATATATATATATTATATTATTTCTTCTGGAATTATGGAAGGCATATTTCTATGTTGTTCCATTATTTCTAGATCAATGTCTATTGAAATCCTTTTCATAAAATCCTCTTTATTGATAGGCTTATTGTAGACTTTAAGCCTATGTCCATTAACTACAAATGAAATAAATGCTTCATCAATTGTTTTTAATTTGACAACTCCATTATCAAAGATCCCTTCTATCTCATATGGCCCTAGTCAATGAGTTGTAAACTTTGCCTTGAAATATTTAAACTTGGAGCCAAATAATAATGCCCAGTCTCCTTTATTGAATGTTTTATTCTTGATAAATTGATCATGCCATTTTATTCTTTTCTATTGCACAAGAGATGTGTGCTCTACTGCTTGTTGTCTTATTTCATCTAGTTGATTTAATTCCATGACTCGCTGTTGTTGTGCTTCAAATAATTCTATTCCCAACTTTGTTGCTAGTTTGAATGTGTATATTTGAAATTCTATGGGTAACATGACTTCTTTTCCATACACCAACTGAGATGGATTGAACCCAATTGTGTTCTTCCATTTTATCCTATATGCCCATAGTGCATCTCTCAATTTCTTTGACCAATCCTTTCTGTTCATTTGTACAACTTTTGTCATGATATTCTCTGGGACTTTGCCTGTTGACTCCACTTCTCTGTTTTCCTGAGGATGATACAGAGTTGATTTTTTATGTTTGATATTGTACTTCTCTATAAGATCACGAACAAGTTTGGAGGTGAACTGTGTTCCTTGGTTAGTTACAATTTGTCTCGGTACTCCAAATATGACAAAGATTTCCTTAAAGAGGAGTGTGACTACTGTGTCTTCTGTTGCTCTTGCTACTGCCTTTGCCTCAACCTACTTAGTAACATAATCAGTACATACTAAGATGTAGTTCTTTCTGTTTGAAGGTGGGTTTATTGGTCCCACAAAGTCTAGAGCCCATTTCTCAAATGGCTTTATGAGTACTTGTGGATTTAGTGGCATTTCATCTAATATTATTGGCCTTCCTATTCTTTGGCACCTGTCACACCTTATGACATAAGTTTTGGAATCCTTGAAGATTGCTGGCTAGTAGTAGCCAAGTTTCAACACCTTTTAGGATGTATGCTTGTCTGCGAAATGACCATCACATGGCTCGTCATGACATGCTTTCAAAATATCTAATATTTCATCTTCTCTAACACATTTTCTTATTACCAGATCAGAACTAGTATGAAGGAGATCACCATTGACCCAGCTATATATAGCACTTTCTCTAATTATTTTTCTTTTTTGTTTATTTATAAAGTGGAATGGTAATTTTCCAGAATATAAATAGTTTTCTATATCTGCAAACCATGGTGTTTTGACAATTATCACAAATAAACGTTCATATGGGAAATTATCTGAAACAAGATTTGGATCACCAGGTGTATGAAGCCTTGAAAGAAAGTCAGCTACTTGATTATATTTACCTGGTCGATTTTGAATTGTAATGTTAAATTCCTGCATTAATAATATCCATCTCGTAATTTTTCCATTTGTGATTGCTTTATTCATGAAGTATCTAATGGCTGAATGGTCTATGTGAATGAATACTTGATATCCTGTTATGTAATGCCTGAATTTATTAACTTCATGCACTACAATTAACATCTCCTTTTCTGTAACTATGTAGCTCAATTTTGCTAGTGTTAAGTTTTTACTTATGAAATATATAGCATAATTAAACTAGTTTTTTTTTTGTCCAAGTGTTGCACCTATATCTGTGTCAGATGCGTCAATGGAGATATGAAATGGAAAAGACCAATTTGGTCCTCGAAGAATGGTGAAACAGATACTTTTTCTTTCAATAATTGAAATGCATTTTGGTAATGATTTGTCCATTGGAATTCAACATCCTTTGCAAGTAACTTGAATAGAGGCAAAGCTATTTTATTGAAATTTTCAATAAATCTCCTATAGTAGCCTACATAACCCAAGAAACTTCTTCCTTCCTTTTGAGTTGTAGGTGGTATTAAATTCACAATGATTTGTATTTTTGCTCGGTCCACCTTAATTCCTGATGAAGAAATATGGTGTCCCAACACTATCCCTTCTGTTAACGTCATGTAGCATTTTTCATTACTTAGGGATAGATTTGTCTCTATGCATATTTTCAAAACTTTCTCAAGATTTTTCAAACAACCATCAAAGGTTTTTCCACACACAGTGAAATCATCCATATAGACTTCTACACATTCATGGATTAAATCAACAAATATTGTAAGGACTACTCTTTGGAAAGTGGCAGGTGCATTACATAACCCAAAAAGAAAAACATTTTATGCATATGTTCCCCATGGGAAAGTAAATGTTGTTTTTTCTTGGTCTTCCAATGTTATCCTAATCTAATTATACCCAATAAATCCATTTAGAAAAGAAAATAACTTCTTCCCAACTAATGAATCTAACACCTGGTCAATAAATGGTAGCGGGAAATAATCTTTTAATGTGACTTTGTTCTATTCCTGTAATCTACACATATTATTCACTTCCCATTTTTCTTTGGCACTACCACTAAGGGAGAAACCCATTAACTGTCAGAAATAGGATAGATGAATCCAACTTGTAACAATTTCTGTAATTCTTCTTTTACTATTTCTTTCATCATGGGGTTCATCCTCCTTTGAGGCCGCCTTACTGATTTGATATAATCATCGGTATAAATGTGGTGGATACATGTGTTTGGATGAACCCCCTGCATCTCTGTGTAATCCCAGGAAAAATATTTTGAGTATTTCTGTAACAATGCTATTACCTCTTGTTCTTGTGAAGATTGTAAGTTATTACCAATATTCAAATTCTTTCCAGGATAAATTTCAATGGTTTTACTTTTTGAATTGGTAATTGAGTTAACAGGAAAAATATTTGGTATTAAATCTTGCAATGATTGAATTGTGCATTTTTCCTAAAAAACAATGATTCAAAAGATTACCTGTAGCTTCATACTGAGTTACTCTAAGTTGCTTTGAAATATCTTTTTTTGAGATGAAAATGTCTAATAGATCCTCATTCTCTTCTTCTTCTCTAAGGTCAAAGACTTGGTTAATACTAATAACTGATTTAGTTCATTGTTGTTATTGTCCTTCAAGCCATGATAATAAAGAAGGTGCTTGTGCTAGAGAATAAAGTGTGATATGTTTCCTTTCATTCCCATGTGCAATAATCATACTTCGCGATCTGCATCCAATACATCCTAAATTTGTTTTTTGCTGAAAAATGAGGAAGTCTACAAGATACTCCCTTGAATCCATAGAGACAATGATATCTTCCAATATTCCTTTTGGTACAACCTTAGATCTCTCTGCTAGCTCTAAAATGGTAGTAGTAGATATAATGTTGTTTAATTTTAAATGTTTCATAGTATCTGTAGTCATAACATTTATAGATGCTCCCAAATCTATTAAAGTGTTTGGAACTAAAAAATTATTAATTGAGATAGTAACCATAGGGATACCAGGGTCAATATATTTTTCAACTGTTGTCTTTGTAGCTAGTTTTCCAATGACCTAGATTGTAGTAGGATCCTTTTATTTTTACCATTTTTCTTTATGTATAACTCCTTTATTGTTTTTGCATAAATTTGAATATCTTTTATTGCCCGTGACAAAGGAATTTTCACATAAACATTTTTCAATTCATCCAAAATATCAAATTCATGAAGAGATATTTGAATTTTCTACTCTACTAACCTCTCTGGATTGGGTGGTGTTTCAGTTATTATAGTTTTTCCTTTCTGAATTTGATTTTTTGAATGTGATGTTTCAGGTTGTTCTCCTTTTTCAGTTGGTTCTTCTATGACCAGAGGAGAATTTTATGTAATAATTTCCCAGACCTTAAATGGACATCATTTATGGGAAGAATGGAGTGTGTTGGAAAATATGTTTCTTCTTCCACATTGTAGGCAAGTTTATCCATTTTGTTACTCGGATTTGCTACTGGCTGAGCTGGTAGTTGAGTTGGTCTAGGTTGGTTTGAAGGCAGCTGAAGTTGTTTCAATTGAGTTAGTAATGGTGCAGGATTTTGCTGTGGAAATGGCATGGGTTGCAGATACTGTCAGAACTGTTGGTATGGAAATGGCTGGTGATATTGTTGCTGGTATTACTATTGGTATTATTGAGGATACATTTGTTGAGGTGGCTAGTTTCCATAACTATATCCTCTCCAACCTTATGTAGGTTGGTTTTGATATTTTTGTGGAGGCCAAGCTTGCCACGACATTGGGGTATATCATGAACTTTGAGGAGGATACTGATAGTTTTGTGGAGGGAATTGCTAAGGAATCCTTGGCTGCCAAGGTCTTCTTGGTTCCAATTAGTAAAGACATTCTATCCCTTGTACTTCTTACATTGGATTCATTTGCAATTCTTTCAAATTTAGATAGTTTTCTGTTGAATGGTTTTCCGTGGAAAGGCCACATACCTAAATACTATCCAAAGGAGATTCTCTTAATGGGTGTTTCTTCCTACACCTGGGACAAAATGTTGCTAAGATTTGATCTTGTTCTTATTTCTTTTTGTTAGCTTTGAAAACATCTACTTGTGTCCCTAATGTGCTTAGAATATCAATTTTGAAGTTTTCCAGCAAACTCCCCATCTCTGCTCTTGTTACCCCTCTTGTTGCTGACTTTGAGGCTTTTGAAATAATATATCTCTTTCCTGTTTTTGATCTTCCTCTAGGATATTTTTGACATAGTTCAACAATTTCATTAAATGGAAAGTTTGAAATATCACCCTTGCCCATTACATTCAAAATGCCAAGATAGTCATCTCTCATACCTTTAAGAAATATTGTACGGATGGTATTGGGGGTTCAAAGAGTGTTATTTAGATTTTTGAAGATTGTAGAGAAATCATTCCAGATACTCTTCTAAACTTTCATCTTCTTGTTGTGTCATTCTAAAAACATCCTCTTTCGAGTCTCTAGGCCTACAATAGGCTTGATACTTTTTAAGAAATATTTTCTTCATGTCATCCCAAGAAGTGACTGTATTTTCTCCTAAACCCATAAACCATTTTAATGTTGCTGCTTTCAAAGTAGCAGGAAAGAGGCGAAGCTTGTTTGTGTCACTTGTGTATCATAAGTTCTACACAAGATATCGAATTTAAACATAAATGATTCAGGATCTTCTGTTGACATTCCATAAAAGTTAGGCAACACAGAAGGTGGAATTTTTTTCATTTTCACTTCTTCTCCTAATATTTCTCTTGTATCTAATATTGGAAAGCCAAAATTAGCTTCCTGATCATCATCGTTTGCTTGTTCGTTATCATGTACTCTTTTGTTATCATAATCTATTTTTCTTTCTTCTTCTCTTTTTCTTTCAGCTTCTCTTTTTTCCTCTTCCTCTCTGTGTCTTCTCCATTCTTTCTGTTTTTTTCATATTGAAATCTTTGTTCTGGAGTGAGGATAGTGGATCCTTGCCCTTCTTCTGTCATAGTTTGAACTATTTCTATAGCAATTTGAGATTCAAATTGTTGTTTGTTTTCAAAAATAGGTTGATCTATTGGTTCAAGAATGGGCTAATCTATTTGTTTAACAATTTTCCTTGTTTCTTTTTGTTTTTCAACAGTGGTGTTTCTTTTGGGGTTTGTTTTCTTTTTACTTCCAAGGCTAACAAGGTTTGTCATTCAATTAAAGTCAATCTTTGTCCTGGTCTTTATTTTTCTTCTAATTCCTCTAGAGTTGGTTTACTAGCAATCTATGTAGTTTGTCCTGATGGTCCTACCTCTATGGATGGGGGGTTTTGTTAAATAAATCTACCTTTCTGATCTCTATCTCTAGGCATAAAGAAACATAACTAAAAGAAAACTAAATTTTTGTTGTTTTTGTTTGTCTTTGTATTTTTTATTTTTTGCTTTTATCCTCTAATTGACTATGCTGATGAATGCTTCCCCGACAATGATGCCAAAATGTTGGGTCAATTTATTGAGTAAATTAACACAAGTATTAAATATCGATCTAGGTTTGTAGAACTTAGAAGCATGTCCAAAATGTATGGATATCAACTATTATAAACTTTAGAAGATAAGTTACGGAAACTGAAGGAAAGACAATTATAAGCTGATTAGAAGTGCATATTACAAATATAAAATTCAACTAAGTAATTTCTAGTTCATTATGTAATAAGCAGGAGAAGTAGCTCCTAACTTAGGAGAACCATATTTGTCCTTCTTCTAGAATACTACTTCATCAACATAAATTAAAAACCACTAATGGACAATAGGTTAAGATGCATAAACAAATAGTAGAAGAGGCTCCTAACTAAGGAGGTCCTTACTATTCTTCATTACAAATTCATTCATCGTTAATGCCATTGTTAGAAAACTGGAAATTCAGAAAATCACTTGAAAGCAAGAAAGATGAATTTTATTTTCTATTTATTGATTTGATAGAAGGAGGGTTCAACTTGAACACTAGACTATCCCTTCATATACAGATGAGAAGCGAACCAAGATTTATCACTAAACTAATAAATCATAATAGATCTAATTAAGTAAACAAATCTAAAGCAAAACTAGTCTATGAAAATCAAGCTAAATTAGCGATGAAGTGTACTTAGCTTGGTGTAGGGGCCCTCCACCCTTGCCTTGCACACTTGAAGAGATTATCAACTAATACAAACTCAATCAATCATCCACATTATTGAAAAGAAAAATAAAGATAGAACAGATTCCTCAAATTAACTCAAAATATTCAGAAGTTTCAATATGAAATTATACAAACTCTACATACATAAGCCTTCAATGTTTTGGCTTAAATAGAAAAACATGAAACAAACTGATCTAAAATGTCTCTAACAGCTATGTCTATCTATATACCATATATCGAATTCGAGCTCATCCATCCCATCAACGAAAATTTAGAAAATCCCATGAAATCCTAAAACTGCCCTATTTCCTTGGGGTTTCCTGAATGACTGGTCATGTTTGACCAGCTTTGACCAGGCTTATTTAAGATTGTTTTGACCGAACCAATAGGAGTTTATTCAATCTTAGTTCCCAAGCTTTCTAGAAATGTTCTTAGGTCGTGCCTAGGTGTCCTACAAGTATGGCATCAATGAAGCCATTACGGGAATTTATGATTATGTCCAAAAATGCACTTAAAATCCAATTTTTATAAAAACATCTAAAAATTGCAAAACTAAATTTATATATCTGAATATGCATAAATATGTCAAAATGGAGTGTATATGATGGTAAAAGGATGCATACTATATAAATTAAGTGTGTTTACTTGAGAAAAATTAGATAAAAGACGAGGGCCAACAGAGGTAATAACAAAGCAATATACCAATTCTTGTGTTGTTCATCTATGATCTGTATATTAGCTTGTTGTAGTAGGAATTTCAACCTTTCATCAAAATCCCACACAGACTCATTCACCTTTTTTTGGATTTCTTTGACTTCTGTTACTGACTTGGCTTGTGACTTAGGCTTCTTGAATTGATTATTTAGCACATCCTTCATATCATTCAGCGTCGTAGCTGGATGAGTCAAAAAAATACTTAATATACCACCTCAACGCTCTACGTTGCAATGCTATGACCAACTGCGCTTTCTTTAGGTGATCATCCATTATCTGCTGTGAATTTCACAAAACATCTACCACAAACCAAAATTGTTCAAGTTATTTTGTCCTCAGACCCTCGAATATGGGCATATTCATAACTGTTGGCTTGTTGGGGCCTGACCCAGGTTCGGAGATGATTTAGCCAAACAAATCTCGGTACTACTAGCCCTTTTGACAACAGTCTGTAAAGCGCGGACTGAGGTCTCACTTGAAGTAGTATGGGAGGGTGCTAGAACTAGGTTTCCACACCCTGGGGATGTTTGATGGGTTTAAAGTGGTCCGCGGTTTGACCCTGCACGTATGTTGCTACGCACACTTATCAGTACCTCACAACTAGCGATGCTGCCTTCACATAGCCCTACTCGGGGGCCGAGCAGTGTTATTATCCAAATCCTTACTAGGAACCCATTATTAGTTGATTAACTTAGCTTATCTGTATGGTTTCATTTATACATAACAATACTCACCATTCATACAAAAGCGCACAACAATATAATTGCACTTGATATCAAACATGTAATAACTTAAGAATGGATACACGGAATTCAGATAAAACTTCTCTTTATTATTCTTCTTCCTTCATTACAAACTTGACGGCACCTTGCGCACTCAGCTGCAAACTCTACCAGACCTCTACGCACTCAGCTGCAGAGTCTCTTCCTACTACTACGACCTAAGATACTAGACTCTTGCTTTATGCTTCACTACTTTTCAGACTCCATCCGTTGGTTTTCTTTCTACTTTACAAATTAGAGCCTCACTCTATATATACAATCCCATGGTCCATGGACCATGGGTAGGCCGAAACTTCATTCAAAAATTAGGGCGGACAACCCTATGACTCTAACATACAATTCACGCTCCACGCCCACAATTCGCAAAGTTTTTACAACAATATTACTCAAAACTTGGGCTTTGAGCCCCAAACCATGCTGTGGGGGGACTCTATGCCCAAGAGGCCCCCAACATAAACATCACGACTCACCCTCAAGTCACTGTATCAGCACAACGATCATGGTGTGGAGTCCCTCTAGCTGGTCCCGAACGGTCTTGATGTCTGAAGCACACTGAGCTGCTGCCTGCTATCCCTGCCGCATTCTCTCTTCTAAGCCCTCTGTTTCCAGCATGCTACACCGCATCTGTGCATGCATCCCCTGAATCTACTCGAGATTTTCTTCAATATCTGCTGTGATTGTGAAGGCTTCGTCAATCCATGGCTGGATGTGTGCTTTGAGGACTACTTCCTTATGGCACGCCGCGTGCACCTGCTCCTTTAGTGCGTTGGCTTGCTGCATTCTTGCAAGCTGCTGACTAAGAACTACTATCTGTGTAGTCCCCCTAATGCTGTCGTACTGTTGCTGGAGTTTGTGTGCCTCTGTCTCTAGCAACTAGATGTTGGCGTCCTCGTGCAACATCGTGAGGACCTCAAGTGCATGTTCCAACATGTTGGTACAGTCGCGCACTGCACCTCCAATCTCTTCCAACCTTGTTGTAATAGTGCTGGTGTGTTGTTCTTTGATTTCTGGGGGAGTTGAAGGTTGTGCCTTCAACCGTAGATCAACGATCTAGAGATTCAGCTCCAACTGCACCCTTGTTGTCTCTTCTCTTGCATCGGGGACTCCTCTGGCTAATCTGTGGATCCACACTTCCATAAGTAGATCTACTATGATAGCTGGCTCTAGGATGCATTGGCAAGCATCATCTACCATCTGCACCAACCTTTGGTTCTGCAACACCAACTCATCGCACTGTAAGCTGAGTTGCTCCATATTGATCTTCTATTCACTAAGAACTTGGATCATGCGGTTCTCCCTAGCGCGCAACTCTACTGTTATTCCATCTTGCAGCTGATAGAGTGATCTAGGTGGATATTGGTGGCCACCTGCCAAGTCCACCTGGACCCCCACCATTGTCTTTCTTAGCATTTTCAGTTTCCTTAATTGTAGTACAACTTACTATTTTTAGCAGTTTTTCGGGTCTTGAACTTCTGGAGCCGTTTTGAGGCCCTAAACGACGTTTTTTTGGGGAATCTGGGGGCAACATGGGTCCATGGAATGGACCGATGTTGCTCGTTCCAACAATGATAGTGCTCGAATAGATCTTTCTAATGGGCTATCATACGCGTCAAACAAAGATCGTATGCCAAAGTTACAACCCCGGGAAATTGATGTACCAATTTACCCAAAACGGGGCCCACAATTTGGCGTTTCATCTTCTGGGGTTAG
>APFE031326260.1:0-19758 GCA_000404065.3 Pinus taeda | reverse complement strand
AGTGTATCTTCCTGGGATATTCAAACACCTCCAAAGCATACCGTCTCTATGATGAAGTCAATAAAAAGTTTGTTGTATATAGAGATGTAATGTTTCTTGAATCATCCAAAACTCACAATGTTGTTGAGTGGCAACTTGATCGCTTGGACATATCGCAAATGAAAATCATTTGAAAATTTTGATAATCAAATTCCACATCTTGAAGGGGGAATTCCTATACTAGATCAACCTATGGAATCTTCTTCTCAAGCACTCTCTCCCCCTAATGAAACTTTAACAATGGAGGATACTTTGACTGATGTTATTGACAGAATTGGGAGACTCAGTCTTTATTCAATCCTAACTCAATCAACCGAGCACCTTGAACCATCTGAGAAAGGTCCCCTAAAGTGGCTCACAAAAACACTTGAAAATGTTCATCCTCATGAGGTTGGAAAGATAGGAACTAGAAATTCAACCTGACAAAATGGAGGTGATGTAGTTGACTCTCATTCACCTATTGATATGGATGTTTCTTATGATTATGAATTGCATTTGTCTATAGATTTTGTACCAACTTCCTTCAAAGAAGTTGCTTCCCATGATGAATGGAAAGAAGCAATGCAAAAGGAGTATGATTCCTTGATAAATAATGGCACTTGGATGGTGGTTGATCATTCATTGGGAACCAAACCAATTTGTTGCAAGTGGGTCTACAAGAACAAGTATAAATCTGTTGGCTCACTTGACAAGCACAAAGCGAGGCTTGTGGCAAAATGTTTTGCACAAAATAAATGGGTTGATTATGAGGAGACTTTTGCCACCACAACAAAATGGGCTACCATCTGAAAACTCTTTGCCCTAGAAACTCAGAACTATTGGAAAGTCCATCAAATGGATGTAAACACTGCTTTATTGAATTGGAGATCTAAAAGATAATATTTTTATGTCAGGGCCTGAAGGATTTGCTGTGAAGGGACATGAGCATAAAGCACACAAACTTGTGAAATCCTTCTATGGCCTCAAATAAGCAGCGCGAGTGTGGTATGAAAAATTAACTGAGCATCTTCTGAAACTCAATTTTAAACATTTTGATATTGATGATGCAACTTTGTTGGTCAAGAAGGTTTGAAAAATAGTTGTATATCTTGTGGTATATGTAGATAACCTTTTGATGAGAGGTAACAATGAGAGCTACATTGCATCGATAAAGAAGGAATTGAGGAAAGGTTTTGAAATGACTGATTTGGGCTATGTTCATTACTATCTTGGTATTGAAGTAACTCAACATTTGAATTCAATATTCATTTCTCAAAAGAATTACATTGGAAATATGTTGCACACGTTTGTCATGAATGAATGCAATCCTCTCACTACTCCAATGGAACAAAACTTAAAGCTCACATCCATTGAAGGAAAATAATTTGAGGATGCAACAAAATATAGAGAGCTTGTAGGAAGTCTCAACTACCTCACTACTACGAGACCACACATTTCATTTCATGTTAGAATCCTCTCCAGGTTTATGCAAAATCCTTGTGAGGGACATTGGTCTATTGCAAAAAGAGTTCTAAAGTACTTGAAGGGAACTGAAGACTTTGGACTCAAGTACACACAGGTGGGCGATTATTGGATACTCTCATTCAGACTTTGATGGAGACAAAGAAACTGGAGTATCTACTTCGGGTTATGCTATGAGTCTTGGATCATGAGATATCTCCTGGAGATCATGCAAACAATTAGTTCCAGCATATTCCACAACAGAGGCAGAATATGCGGCAGCAACTGAGGCAACAAAAGAAATTGTGTGGATCAAGAAAATTTTGGAAGATTTGCATGTAAAACAAGTACAATTCACTCCACTCATGATTGAAAATACCTCAGCAATAAATTTGGCGAAGAACACAAAGTTCCATGATCGAACGAAGCACATCAATACAAAATATCATCTGATTCGATATCATGTTGAGGCCAAAACAATCCATCTTCACCATTGTTCCACTAACGAGGAGATTGCAGACATCTTCACCAAAGCGCTTCAAGGAGAAAAGCTTGAACGATTGATAATGATGCTTGGACTCACCAACATCCCTTTAGATTAATGGGGGGAATGTTGACACCCAATCATAGGGATTGGGTGAACAATTGTAATTACTGTAATAAATAATAGAGGAAATGGAGATTCATTGGGACATGAAACTCAACAGTCACTCCCTCTTGTATATAATAATGAACATCCTAAATGAATAACAAAATATCATTTTAGGAGTTACTCATCACCTAACAATACTAATGATCTAGGTAAAACATTAAGTGAGTTCATTCGAGGTGGAAAATCATTCATTAGCCACGTCAACAAACAATGAAGCATCACATCCCTTAATGGAGTAAAAAAAAAATGCGTGCAATTGTCATTTTAGTTAAACTTGTCATTTTAGATGAACCTCCTCATCATGTATGCATTTGGAATATGCACAAAAAAATTTCCTACAATAACTTTTCGATCGCCACAAAAAAAATGGTAGATGCAACTTCAGTTTGCATGGAATAGGTTTGACTTGATGTGTGAATTTTAAAGGGGAAGGTGTAAACAAAGGGTACCATTTCTTGTCCTCCTCCCAAGCAAAAGGTTATATGTTGGAAAACGGTAATATCAAGTTTCAAAGAGGAAGTGGTTGGCATGCCATGACAATGAAGAAAAATAACTAGTTACATCCATACTCGACTAAAGTAAAATTGCAATGAAAATTGAAGGAAAGCGAAACTTAACTATCTCTCGAATGATCGCCAGAATACCTTGATGTCTTGGAACGTAAGTGTCACTCGAAAACAACATCAACATCAACATCTCGTACTTATAGGCCACTGATGAGAAGTATTGGGAATGTTATCTCACAGTTTATAGTTGCTCAAGTTTGAGTAGATTCCACACCAATATTGGTGCAACTTAACCCTCTCCCTAGTCAATGAATGGTAGGTGACATGAAAGAGTCATGCGGCTAGAAAGAATGACCTTGAATAAAAAGAAACAAGAAAACGTAGTTACTATATGCCTAAACATGAATTTATTTAGAAAAGCAACAAACTAGTCTAGTTTGTTCTCTAAGATTTTGGTCTTACATTACTATAGAGTCTTAGCTGTATTTAACTTATAAACTACAAATGAGTAACCACACCACACTAACCCTATGTAAGATGAGTAACTAAAATACAGTTCATGTAAGAACAAATAAATAAATGATATTCATCCTATTAATGAACCAAATATCCCAATACATTAATGATTAGTTAAAGTAGTGAAGGCATCAGGAAAAATTAATGAATTGATCTTAACATGGTTTGAAATTGTCACCTAATTATGACCTCTAGGTTGCATGACAAGTGACCTTAAAGATCACATTTATAACTTGTGTAATTGAATCTTTTATTACATAACGTAATTGTTGAATATGTATTCATGTTATGAAATTAGAAATATTAACCAATAGTACAAGATATGTAATTGAATAGTCATTAAATAAGATTTTCTTTAACAACCATTAACATTAACCATGTTTGATCCGATAAACATTTGTTCAGCTTAAAACAACAAAAATTATGTACAAAACTAAAAAATGTTAAAATAAGTATGGCTATAAAGTAAAAGATACACAAAAACCATTGAAGAGAGATTTGACCAACAAGGAAAATTCTCTTCTTTTTATTGCATTTTGGCATCTAAGTAAATTTCTGCAGGGTGGGATATGTGAGAAAGTGGAAAGGCCATATACTATATAGCAATCATGAGGTCAATGCGAACTTTAATGGTAAAAAAATAAAAAAATGCAACGAAAAATCTTAACATGTACTCGACTACAAACCAATGGAGCTCTAGAGTCATGTCCTAAGAAACACTTGAAAGATGAAACTTGCAAATTGACAATGATATCACTAAAGGAGAGGTCATCTACATGAACACGAAAGTAGCAACAAAAGAAAAAAATACTACTCTTGGTCACGCCCTCACTCATAAGTGAGAAACATTATTACATGACATGATTAAGCATTATCATGAAAACTCCCCATTAATGCTTAATGAGGGTTTACTATCTTATCTCGTAGTGCCAAAAACCTAGCGTTTGTAGCTCCTTTGGTGAATATATCCTCTAGGTGATCCTTAGTATTTATGTGCTCCAATTCAATATCCTTCATCTCCACCAAATCTCGAATGAAGTGATATCTCATGTCAAAATTCTTTGTCCTATTGTGATGAACCAGGTTCTTTTATAACTTGATTCCACTTACATTATCACAATAAATCCCCGTAGGTTGAATTTTATTTTCTCCAAATATCTTCCAAAAAAATTCTGAGCCAAAGAGCTTTTGTACATGCTGAGGTAATTGCAACATACTCAGCTTATGTGGATGAGAGGGCAACAATGCTTTGTTTTCCTGAGCTCTAGGTAATCAAACCAAAACCAAAAGAGAAACAATTTCTAGATGTGGACTTATGGTCATCAATACTACCTCTCGAATGTGAATAACTAAATCCAGTAAGATTGAACTTTTAGAAGAGTAGTAATGAATACCAAAATTTAGAGTGCCCTTCACATTACTTAAAATCCTCTTGGATTCCTTCATATGTATCTGAGATGGATTTGTCATATAACTTGAAACAAGTGAAAGTCAATATGTAATATTAGTTCTTGTGTTGGTTAGAAATATCAAGCTCCCCACAATACTTATGTAAGTCGTCTCATCAACTAAATCAGCATCATCATCTATACATAACCCAACTCCATGAGCCTTGGAGTAGGGGATGGATTACAATAAATCATATCAAATTTGTTTATCATATCGCATGCATCAAGTTTACTCACAAATGAAAATCTCATCCTTACTTTGATAAAATTCCATTCCTAGAAAATATTTCATGAGGCCTAGATATTTCATGTCAAATTCATTCATCATAGCAACTTTGAATTTATCATTCATCTTACAACTATTACCCATATACAATACATCATCAACATGCAATATTATGTTTAGAATATCAATACCTTATTGTTTGTAGTAAAGGCCAAGATCACTCTTACTTCTCTCTAAGCCATTTTCGTGAAAGTATCCATCAATACTAGCATAACATGCTCTTGTTGCTTGCTTGAGACTATACAGAGCCTTCTTCAAGTCATTGAAATTATTCTCTTTTCCTTCCACTTCAAAACGCTATTGTTACACCACATATACTTCCTCTTCTAAGTACCCATTCAAGAAGGCACGATTCCATATGATGTATGCTCCACTTTTTTTGAGCTACTAACAAAATCAACATTCTAATTGTCTCTTGTCTTGCTAATCGTACAAATTTCTCTTCATAATCAATTCCACACGTATGTGTGAATCACTTAGCAAGTAATCTTACCTTCTCTCTTTCAACACTCCCATTGTTGTTAAACTTAGTCTTGTAAACCCATTTGGTGTGAAACATTGTCTTATCATGTGGAAGTTTTGTCAACTCCCAAGTGTCATTCCTGTGAATGGAATCCATATATTCTTGCATGGCTTGCACCCAAACCTCATTATTACATGCATATTCAAAACATGTTGGTTCAAAATCAACGTTGGCTAATAAAGCGAAATTTACTATCTCACTTATTGGGCTTTCTTCCTGTGCTTGATTTGAACTCGTGTCATAGATATCACTCAATCTCATTAGCTTCCTTCTAGAACTTGGAGAAGAAGTTCGACTTGAACTTGATACTGAATAAATTCATGAAGGGATCCTTGGTGGAGTTAAACCACTAAATACAGAAGCATTAATTGGTTTCTCATGATCAATATCAACAAGTATATCATCATTCAAAATAGATTTTGTCTCCTCAACATGGCCTTTTTGATGACCATAAACTCCCCCTTCATAAAAAGATACATCTCTTGAGACAATTAGCTTGTTAGTGAGAGGATTATACAATCTATAAGCATTTCTTGGCTCACTATACCCAATAAAAATACATAACTCACTATTTGCATCTAACTTTTTTCTATTTTGATAGGGTACATATACATAATCCATCCAACCAAAAACTTTGAAATGATTAAAATTAGGCCTTTTTAGATACCAGGCTTTATTAGGAGTCATGTTTTGGAGTGCAATAGTGGGGCTATTGTTGACAATGTACATTGTTGTAGAAACTACATATCCCCAATAAGAATCTATCAATTCTTTAGTTTGTAACATGTGCCTTGCCATTTCAACCACACTATGATTCTTCCCTTGAGTTGTTCCATTCTGTTGGGGTGTGTATTTGGTAGTATGCTACCTTGTGATACCCTTCATATCACAAAAACTCTAGAAATATTTTGAGCATAATTCCCCACCATGATCAAGCAAACATTTGATCTTACACCCTTGCTCAGTTTCTATGAGGGCTTTGAACTTCTTGAATATATTGAAGGCTTCTCTTTTGGCCTTCAAGAAATATACCCAACAACTTGCTGAGTGATTGTTATAGACATTTTTGGGCACTTCAACCCCAATCATAAATGTCCATAAACTAAGGGCTCTTAAGTCCCTAAAATGGTTGCTTCACTACCTAAGGGAACAAGGTCAACTGATTACATCATCTCCGAGAAGTTCTCCACTAAAAACTGCTCATAAATGGTCAAAATTGGACCATACTGAAAGCTCCATGCAGGGGGTGCGATGCATATAACCTTCCCAATGTACACAGTGTGATGCATACTGTTTTTCTCCTCTATAGGGTGCGATGGTCAGGAATGGACAAATGGCACGGACCAAAATGCGAGGTGGAATAACATGGAATCTTCTAGAAGCTTCCCCTCTGACACTTGCCACTCCATTTTCACCCACGGCTGAGTAAGAGATCTTAATTCTCCAAGTGGAAGCAAGAACTATCAAAGAGAAGAAACTAATCAAGATCCCAAAAGCTGACTCACCTCTCTGTAATCATCTATATATGGATCCCTCATCACAGAGATCCAGAGGATGGAATTTTGTAATCTATAGAGAAGTGCTGCCAGTATTCTTGTGTACATTCACACTGTTGGGTGATTTTTCTTTGCTTGAGGTGAAAGAAGGGCTTCTTAGCTGGAGGATGATGCTGGGTGAGAACTGCTCATGGTTGTAATCCTCTTGCTACTTTTATCTGAGTAAAGCTATTCTTGTTTCCTTCCATATCTTGGTGCATTTGTTTATATGTGCTTTTATATGGTTAGTGTACATTTGATCCTACATTATTTGTGAATTTAGATCCTTGTTTCTTGCATAGTAGTATGTTAATGTGATTCTGCAGGTCCCTTTTGAAGCTCAACAGACAAAGAACGAGCAGCAAAACTCTATCAAGAAGGAGAGGGAATCGAGTGCAAGACTCAGGTTGGCCCTCTTGGTTCTCCTCTCATCTATTTTCATAAAATGAATCAACGGTAGAATTTGATTGTTTGTTTCTAAGATAGCCACACATCTTAGTGGGAATAGCAGCATCTGTGTGGACACTATTCCCATATAAAAAAATGGTGACTCCACTTAGGAGCGACTAGATTACTTGTTAGCCTATCTATCCTTGTTTCTTTTATAAACATACAGACGGAGCCTGAAGTCAAGCCAGCTAGCCTTCGAACTGCATTCGTCATATGAATGCAAAGTAGATCAATGTTGCTTGAGTCAATCTCTGGGTTTTTGTTTATAAATTAAACAATAGATCTGCAAGCGATCTAATTGCCCTAAGTAGTGGCTTTAGTAACCTCTAAAATCACCCTTGTGTTTTTACATACATTGATCCGTACTTATTCAGCTTAAACACCTGAACTAAACTGCAAACTGTGAGTGAAGTCTCGTTCAGAGTCTCGCACTGTAACCATCGCACCCTGCCTTCAAGGCAACCTGTATGCATTGCACTTCCCAAATTGACTAACTACGCTGCATACTGAGTTCACTGTGTAACAGGTGCGATGGTCAGGCATGACTGATTTTACCCTCCAATTGTGGATATTTCTCACTATTTTCAGTCTTATTCAAGAGTTTTTGCTGTCTGCAATGAGTGTGCTTCTGTGAATAGTCCCTTATTTTGCATTATTCTACCTCCTTAGTGCAAAGAACTATAAACGTTTTTTTATGTATTGTGCATCGTTTTAGTTCTCGTTTGCAAAAAATAACATAGTCAAACTATCGTCTCTAGATCTGAAAGTCTCATAGCTGTCGTTTTCAGTTTTAGAAAGCAATCACATTGTTTTAGACAGTTGATTATACGGTTATCATTGCATAAGACTTGATTTACTAGTTTTAAAGTGTCAAAAAGCAATTTCCATTTCAAAATAGCAAAGTGTCTCTCTCGTTTTCACTTCGTTTTTAAAAGGAAATTTTGTTGAGTACAGTCGCTTTAAAAGTATTTCAGTTTTGCACATAGTTTTCTTAGTGTCATTTAAACATTAAGGGAACTGAAAACCAATACATACATGTGCATTTGCATCTTGAATGCTTGGCTTGATTTAAGACTGTGCATATTAGCGTGTGCTCTGTGCTCTGTGAAGAAAATATGCTTGACTTTCTTCCCCTTAGTAGCTAGGATTTTCATTGCTAAAAGAAGATAAAACGTCTATTTATCATCTTACACTACATTGAGGAATTTTACATACATCACGTGGTGAACCTAAAGGGAAAACTGCTAAGAAAGATCAACTTAAAATAAATCTCAATGAATCTAACAACCCTTTGGAACTTAATGCAACATCTCGAGGTCTAGGCTAGAGACATATTCCGGTGTCGTAAAGACTGGTAACTGTTGCTTTCAGTCCTGGTTGGGTGATTCCTCCACTCTGAGATGATAAGTGATAGTACGGACTTCTGCTCGCACGTATCGTTGCGTATATATTGGGATACCACTATAGGCTGCATCCTTTATCCTTAGGAAGCCGTGTCTATCACCTTATCGATTGTAATTCACCAAACACAGCATTCGGGAAGACTGACTGCCGTACTGTAAAAATTATTCTGCAATTTTACGATTGGTTTAGTAATCTTCACTGCCTAGATCTCTAGAGAAGTCCATTTTTCTCCTGTTCAGACCCCTTAACAGAAAATGTCCTCTAACTGCTTGTCACTTCAAGCTCAATAAAAATTGAAGGCGACTAGAGTCATCTTTTGTTTTTTTTCGACTATTTAAAATTGAAAAAACAAGTTGTGTCAAAGCATCTAAAATTCATTTAATTCGAAAAACATTTTTCCCTTTTATTTTGAGTTGATCAAGTAATCCGCAATCATGGAAGAAAGGCAATCAAAACCCTGTCGTTCGCGGAGACTTACGAGTCAACCATCATTGACTCCGGAAGAGAAGCCATTCCGGACGAAGCGAACTCGTTTAACCAAGTCAAAGTCCCCTAGGTTGGTTGGAGCAAGCACTCCAACATCCTCTAAGACTCCGGTTACTCCGAACATTTCTGGAATCCCTTCCTCTACGGAAGAAATTCTGCAACAGTAACAAGACATTACAGTTGATCCTAGTGCGATAGTTAACACTTCTATTCCTTAACCAGTTCCATCTACAACCGATTCAAAAGGTGTTACTCCCCAACCGTCTGTTGCTGCAGGACTTACATCTTCTTTGGCACCAGAAATATTTTACGAACGTGACGGTCTACCTCTTCCCCCTGGATTGATTGCCATAGAAGAGATTGTGGAACATCCTCCATCTAGAACTCCGACGCAACTTGGAGCTAGGATCTCCCTATATCCTTTTTCATCAGAAAATATTCACCCACCCTCGGAAGTTCCTAGAGAATCGCTGAGGAATCTTTTGGTTAGACTTAACATGTCTGAACAACCGTCAACATGAAGGACTGTGTCACTCGACACAGCAACAGCGGAAGCCCCTTCTGCTATTCTCACAATGTTTTTCGGCGTGCCATCTATCCCAACCAGTTTTCAATCACTCGATGGAGTCCATCCAGGGACTATTTCGACAGTATGGACTATCCCCGTTTGTTCGTCCGAAATTATATCTGGAATCCCTTACGTTGAGTCTCAACAAATTGATCCATCACAAGGTCAATTTGGGCGAACTGGTCCCCAAAGGAAAATTATTCCTTTGAGCATTGGATTATCGTCGTATGGAGGGCCATATACCCTTTCATTGTCTTCCCCAAAAGGACAACGATGTGTGAGTTTCCAACAAAATTTGGGTTGCGCTGGAATCACAACAAGCAGTTGGGTACCAGTCCTGTCTCAAGAACCAAGAGTTGTATGCTCAATACAACAAAGTTCACCTATGACAAACATTCCCACTACGCCGTCTATTGTGGCTGTATCACAAGTACAAGTGTCACCAATTGTATGCCAACCTCAAGTTTCGCAAGTTGCGATACAACAATCTCTTGTACATCTGACACAACCACAATCACCCACTAGTGGAATGCTACAGGCTCAAATGGGGAACCCCAACGCCAATCTGGTCAAACAGTCAGTGCTGGACAACAGTCCATGGCTTCACAACCATGGTTGGTGCAATACCAACAACCAAAATTTCAGCAAGCTTACCAAGGATATGAGCAACAAGTATTTGCGTGTAATGGGCAGCAGTATCAACCATATCATAATGGTTATGCCCATCAACCTTACCAAAGTTACCAACATCAAATGAATTATGCTCGTATGCAAAGACCAACTGCTCAAACAATTCTGTCTTATCCTGGGTATGGTCAACCAAGCGTAAATCAATAGTTACCCTTCGTGGAAACTCTAGACTTACTAGATCTAAGTCGACTAATGAACAATCCAATTACCTACGCCCCTTGGTGGTCGGCGATCCCACATAAACTTCCATCGGATATTCCTAAATTCAATGGAAATTCGGGCGAACACCCATCGAATCATGTGATAACTTCAGTACCCTAGCCACAACCTTTTTAACCCATTTTCAATTACCTATCAGGTACGAAACAGGAACTGAGCTGCTTACCAATTTCAAAAAAACGACAGCCATTCACATATCCAATCATATTCATGAGTGGCGACGTCGTCGCAGAATGGTAAAAACATATGTTCCTCATCGGCTATTGGCTGAATGGTTAATTAAGTCACTCTTACCCGCTATTACAGAAGATGTGGCAAAGGGGGGAGTCGTCACTGAAGAGCAAGTCATTGCTCGTGCATAATATCTAGACTTGATCTATACTCAGTATGGCATGCTCTACGATAAAAATCCCTGATGCTCCTAGACCAGAATTCTCTGTCCCTCGGCCTCCTAAATCAAATAAGGACTCTCATGCCGACAATGGTGTGATAGGCACGACAAGCACTAAAACCACAAAGGCCACATCAAAAAAGGCCCTCACGGTTTCGAATGAAGATCCAAATGACAAATTTCCATCCTCGGAAGTAAATGTCGTGTCAACAGACAAAGGCAAAGAAACCAAGCAACCAAGAGGCAAGAAGAAAAAACAAGGGAAGAAGAAAAACGAGGGAGCCTCATCTCCTAGGAAATCTTGTGCAAACCCTTCTGGTAATGAGAAACCAAAATATCCATGCAGTATATGTGACGAGGATCACTGGACCCGAGAATGTCCATATAAAGAAGAACTTAGAAAATTCTTCAAAAGTTCAGAAACCTCGGTTGTACTGACGGATCCATTTCCAAACCCAAGAACAAATCTGGTTGCTAACAAAAATGCTTCTTCATCCCAAGTACTAATGTTGTGAGTCTCGAAGTAACTGAATGAAACTCTTATAACGACAAGGAGTGAAGATTATAGGAATCCACAGATGTTGAACAACAGGGATAAAGATCAACCTAGTAGTTCAACAATGACTTCAAGAGAAGTCGTGCCACCCATAATTCTTGAATTAACAATAAAACCGCCAAAGGGAGTAGTACACAAATCAATGTTTAATCCTCATGCCCAAGCAGCACAACACTATAATATAGTGGAGGACATAGCTCAATCGCCATCTATGATGTCGACTCTTGAAGTACAGCAAAATTGTCCCTTCCAAAAGCAAGCTTTATTATCAGAAATAGGTGGGATTGACCCAAGAGATTCCAATCTCGTATCTTTTAGTCATAAAGGATACGACCCTCAGTTACCATCTAAACTAGCTTTCCTCATTCAGGTGAAAGCCCTCAACAAAACTGTTCATAGAACAATTGTTGATGAGGGGGCATCCACATGTATCATGTCGATGAGTTGCTGGAAAACTCTAGGGTCTCCGTCCTTGTCGTGATCATCAACGACAATGAAAGCATTTGATGGACGCACATACACCCTGTATGGAATATTAAGTAACTTGCAAGTCGAACTGGGGGGAAAACAGTTGAGATTGATGTTGAAGTCATTGACAAAAACCTTGTTTACAACATCCTACTCGGAAGGCCCTGGATATATGCCATGGCCACCATTTTGTCGACCTATTTCAGGAAGATTGCATTTCCCTTCCAAGGAGGAATCACAATCGTCGACCAACAAACCTTCCTCCCCAATAGTTCACAAGTTACGGGAAGCATTCCAATGATCCACAGAAGCTCTCAATCGCTTCAAAATGTTAGAGTAGGCCTCCTAAAAGAACCTACCTTGATGGGTACTTTTGCCCTACCACCTCCAAACAATTTGGCAGAAGTGGCCACAGTGGAAACCTGCAATATGATATCTTCCATAAGATTCAGAAGATTCCTGAACATTTTGTCAGCATGGATCGTCGCCCTAATATAAATATTGTAGCAATCAATTTTCTTAGCCTGGGGGGCAAACCAACGCTCAACGAGTGTTTGGATAGATAGGTCTAAGGAATATGGCACCTCTTCAGATCCTTGGTAGCATGTAGATTCTATAGACGAAGGAATCATTCAGCTAATAATGATAGAAGAGGCACCAAGGGAAGATCACCACCATCATTCCCATCTTCCGAATTACCAAGAAGATTATTCGAGTGACCCTAATCATCCTTCAAATACTGTAAATATGGTGGATTATGAGGATAGTTCTTTTACTGTGTCAACCTCATTAAAAAATGAAACAAACCCCCTTTCCAAATCGAGTCTTTCAAAGATCTCGAAGGTAAACCTTCATTCCAACCACGGCGTTGAATGAAATGAAGCTTGGGGGGCATGCACCTCGGTTTGCGTTATTATGTTGGGGGCATGCAAACTTATCGCGAGCAATGTTATTGCAGAGTTCAAGCTGGTTAAAAAATAAACTCTCCACAAGCAGTTTTAGCACATAGTTCATGCTCGTTAAAAAATAAACATAAGTCATGAGCACATGTTTCTCCCCGCGTTTAAGCTCATTAAAAAATGAACGGGTAAATAACCATCGTGAATGTCTTATCGCTAGCTTTTGAGCCTTGGTCATGTTCTCGCCATCACCTCCACTCTATTTTTAGCTGATCATTCACCCCCATATGATTGTTTACCCCTTCGAGGAACATCTTTGAAGAGTGACTCTGCTAGCCAACCTTGTAATACTGCCGTGACTGGAAAATTCCAAACCTTACTTGGAATGAGCTCCTACCCGAAACCATCACTCGTTCCTCGAAGGCAAGTCTTATGTAAGCTCTTTTCACCTCACTCGTAAAATATGAAAAGATTTCCGAGAAATTGGCCTCCCCGGCTCATTAAAAGGCGTCGAAAGTGTTATCCCTCCTCTAGATTTTAATCTTTTTGGAGCTGAGGGATTATTACACAAAACGATCAAGCGCTTGTCTTGTTCGGCTCGTTAAAACTATCGAAAATTCATCCCTTTTTTTATTATTTTACGCTTTTTTAGACTTAAGGGATTATACAATGAAAAAGAATCTTCGAAGTCTTCTTTCCATTTCTTTCAGACTCTCTAAAATTGAAAGAGGTAGAGTTATCTTTGTCGTTAAACTCGTTAAACTAAATAGCGACAAACTCATCCAACACAACGAGAATGAGTTTCACTGTCGTTAGGATCGCTAAAATATAGCGATACGTTCGCCCGAAGGGCGGATTATAGAACAAGCATATGTTATCCTCCTCAAGCTTGACAAAAATAAAGAAGTACTCATGAGCAATGACTCGGGAAAATTGGGAAGAAAACAAGGAGAAAATTTATTGGTAGCAAGTTGCTCGTGAACATGACACTTTCCTTCCGCATCAATGCCAGGTTGGGTTGTTCCATCCACTGGTCCTCACCATTGGTTCACACCATCCATCTCTGGGGTTAACGCTACCAATCCATCGTCATTGTCGCCGATATGTTCAAAAGAAGTCATTCAGACAAGTCACCTGAGTCTCACCCACTGCAATTCATTCATGCTTCATTCCTTCATGATCGCCACCGTGAACCCTCATATCATCAGTTTGTTTTCACCTCCAAAATCATTTGCTTCGTTCCGTGTTGTTGATGTGGGATTCATTAAGACCCTCTTGCGACGAGTCGCTTCTTGCGTACATCCGCTCATTATCCAAGAAGTTGACTTAGGAACAACCCTTTTAGTACTTTGAAGCTTGCATGCCTCAAAGGCAAGTTTCTCACTTTCGGTGACATGTTTACATCAATGACCTTCGACCAAGAGATTTTGCGTGGTGTTTGACGCCAAGTCCCTTTTTCACACCACGTAGATTGCACTGTAGTACCTTGAGGGTCATTGTCATTATTGGTGATTCCTCTCGCGCCTGTTAACAACTTACATCATTGGTTGGTAATGAGGCGATGTCTTTCCATTTTCAACTCCATAAACATTTTTCACATGGATCAACTTGTACTCCGAGTGAAGATTGGCCGAGTTTGAAGACCCCGGATCTAGTTTCATCCATACGGGCTGCGATATATTCAGGAATATAAAAACATCCAGTTTACATCATTGCCGAACAGATGATCGTCCAAATCAAGGACGATGTGTCCATATCATCAGTGTGTCACACACATGATCGTCTCTCCTATGTACATGAAAATGAGTTTATAAAGTTGAGCATGGGAATGCCTGCCTCAGCTAGATCATGAAAAAATGTTGTCATATAATGTATTGTATTGTATCTTATTACAGCTCACCTCCGAGCTCAGAAAAACTTCAGATCCTCATATTAAAGCATTTCACGTGACATAAAAAACGATTAACGACCTCATGCTTTAGGGGGCAACTGTTATAGACATTTTTGGGCACTTCAACCCCAATCACAAATGTCCATAAACTGAGGGCTCTTAAGTCCCTAAAAGGGTTCCTTGAGTGCCTAAAGGAACAAGGTCAACTCATTACATCATCTCCGAGAAGTTCTCCACTAAAACCTGCTCATAAATGGTCAAAACTGGACCATACTGAAAGCTCCATGCAGGGTGTGCGATGCATATCACCTTCCTAATGTACAGGGTGTGATGCATACTGTTTTTATCCTATGTAGGGTGCGATGGTTGGGAATGGACAAATGGCAGGGACCAAAATGCAAGGACGAAGATCATGGAATCTTCCAGAAGCTTCCCCTCTAACACTTGCCACTCCATTTTCAACAAGGGATGAGTAAGAGATCTTCAATATCCAAGTGGAATCAAGAACTATCAGAGAGAAGACACTAATAAAGATCCCAAAAGATGACTCACCTCTGTGTAATCATCTATATATGGATCCCTCATCACAGAGATCCAGAGGCTGGAATTTTGTAATCTATAGAGAAGTGTTGTGAGTATTCTTGTGTACATTCACACTGTTGGGTGATTTTGCTTTGCTTTAGGTGAAAGAAGGGCTTCCTAGCTCGAGGATGATGCTAAGTCAAAACTGCTCATGGTTGTAATCCTCTTGCTACTTTTATCTCAATAAAGCTATTCTTGTTTCCTTCCATATCGTGGTGCATTTGTTTATATGTTCTTGTATATGGTTAACGTACATCTGATCCTACATTATTTGTGAATTTAGA
The DNA here is from genome assembly GCA_000404065.3 of Pinus taeda. NCBI lineage: Eukaryota > Viridiplantae > Streptophyta > Pinopsida > Pinales > Pinaceae > Pinus > Pinus taeda. Next base: position 3,925 of record APFE031326260.1, on the reverse strand, counting down.
TCATTGTTTCTTGCATAGTAGTATGTTGTTGTGATTCTACAGGTCCCTTTTGAAGCTGAACAGACAAAGGGCAAGTAGCAAAACTCTATCAAGAAGGAGCGGGAATCGGGCGCAAGGCTGAGGTTGGCCCTCTTGGTTCTCCTCTCATCTATTTTCATAAAAGGAATCAACAGTAGACTTTGATTGTTTTTTTCAAACATAGCCAAACATCTTAGTGGTAATAGCAACATTCGTGTGGACACTATTCCTGTATAACAGTGATCATCACTAAAAGTGATGAAATATGATCACTTACCCAAACTCTTAGTCTGTGTAGGACCACATATGTGTGAATGAATGAGATGAAGTGGGTGATGAGCCCTCCATGTAAGCGCCCTTTGGAAACTTTTCCCTTGCATACTTGCATTTATCACATCCTTCAAAAACCTCCTTATGCTCCTCTACCTTGGGGGAACCATAAACTAATGCATGGGAGGTTAGAAACTTCAAAGTGTGAAAATTTAAATGCCCATACGTGAGATGCCATAACTAACTTGAATACTCATAAGAAATATTTGAAAGATTTCTTTTATGCTCATCAAACCTCAAGGGAAACATAGAGCAATCACCCTATTTCCCTTATTCTTATCATAGATAGTACATGTCTTATTTTCAAACACTACTTTATAATTTTTCTCACATATCTTCCGAATGCTCAACATTATGCTTCAATTGTGAAGTATAATAAATGTAATGAATACTCATTATACCTTTTTTGTTTGGGCCTCCATAGCTCCTTTGGAATCAATCTCCAATGGTTTATCATCACCAAGCTCGATCTTGGATTTCAAACTTCCATCTTTTGCTGAAAACAACCTTTCATTGAGTGTCATATGGTTAGAGAATGGAAAATCTAGGTACCAAACATATTTACTAGTATTTTCCCATTTGGCATAAGATAAAAATAAGTGATGTCAAGGATACTCACTACTTTCGTGAGCATAGTTAGAATTTTTAAATTCTTTCAATCTGCATTCTCTTTCAAAGTGGTCAAGTAAAATTGAACATTTTTCTTAACAAATCTACCTCTACCTCTCAAATTACCTCTTCCTATTGATCCACCTCTTCCTCTACCTCTTGAAGGATTTTGGTTTTTCCATATACCTTGGCCTTGATTTCTTTTGGCACTATTGTTGCTTGCATCATGTTCATTGTTAGTAATTTGTCATTTGGAGGAAAACGTTTTATCTACAACTTCAAGAGTGTCCTTCAATCATTCTTCATGAGGCATGAGGGATCAAACCTATTGGTAAAACTTTAGTTTTCTCAAATTCTTACTTTATTCTATGATTATGGCTACATGATTCCATCTAGGTGTTAAACATGTCAATACCTTTTTAATTAAAACATCATTACTTACAGTTCCTCGAAGTATAGCCATTTTATTGAGGACCCCTTTCACTCTCACACAATAGTCACTAATACTTTCAGCTTCTTGGATAGTCAAATTATAGAACTCTCCCTTCAATGTGTGAAGCTTGACAAGCTTAACTTGATCACTGCCTTGGTAAGCTTATTCTACGGTGTGGGAGCATATTTGGGAGTTGTTTCTCATGATATTCTTGGAAATGAGGTCTTATTATGAGCTATGTGAATATGAAACAAAGCTTGAACATTCTTCTTCCTTTCTCCATTCCAATAAGTTTGGCTCCTCATAAAGCCATTCAAAAATATCCCAAAGATATGTTCCAATAAAAAAGGTAAGCATATTAATGCACCAATAATCATAATGTTTCTTGGTTATAATTAGACATGATTAACTTTGGTGAAATTCCAACAATAAAAATTTAACCCCAAACAATATTACATGCTCATACCACTTGTAGAATATGAAATGGGTTATTTAAGCACGCTGATAAACAAAGATAATTATGAATAAAACAACATATAAAAAACAATGAACAAATCAAACACACCCACTGACTTACCTCAAACCACATGTAAATGTCATATTAAATCAAAGCCATTAACAACATTGTTATATAGTAGACTTCTTACTAATATTATTATCAATCCACTCACTAACAAATCTACCCACACTTCCAATCACCACCCTAATAATCTTCTGCCCTAATTTTGCAAAGAAAACACAAAATCTGCTTACTTATTTGTGACAAATTACATGACATGATTAACAATTATCCCCAGCACAACCTCTAGTGAGCTGCTCAAACTTGCTAGTGATACAGTCTGCAAAGCCTCAATGTTTATTTCATTATATGCATGATAATGTGTCATTGAGGTTTCCACTTTCCTTCTAAGCTTACTATTGGTTGTTGCTACTTTTATTGCATCTATCCTTTTCCCTAATTACCCTAGAAAATAATTCCACTTCCCATGAAACCTTTGGCCTTTTATTTCTGGCTAGAATGAGATCTTTTGCTCATAATATTTCCTGCTATTTTTTAATTCATATTACACACTCATGCATAACCCCATTTATAACCTCTAATGATTCTATCATTGACTATCTCTATTTAGTTCAATGGAATGTAGGTCACTATCTACAAAATCTGCATTGCTAGCGTCTTGAGGTGCACTTATAGCCCCATTAGAATGTATTGACTCAAGTGACTGTCTAAGAAATAGTTATGCTTCCTACAGTCTTTCTCGTACGTCACCTCTTTCCTTAAGTTGTTGGCTGCTTTGGTTTTCAAAAAGCCCTCAATTGCAACATCATTTTTAAAATAATAATGGCGGCTAACGTTTCGCCTTCCAATGAAATATGCGGTCGAGCAAGCATGGTTCGATGGTGTGCAAAAATGAACACTGTGGCCTGTATATTGTCTGAGGTGTCAGTATATTTATATATAATGTATGTCAACCCCATGACCATTGGTTCTTTCCTATGGGAATGGACCTATGAACACATTCTAATATCCTTTTCCTCTCCTTTTTTAAATATTTATCACACATTTGTTTGCAGTGAATGTGATAAGCAATTTATATAATAATTCCATTTCCTTTCTGACCCGATTATGAAGGCGGCCTTTGGTGGTAGCGCTCCTTAGCTTGAGTCTTCGTAAAGCATATGGGCCTGTATTGTAGTGGTGACAATCTGAATACGTGTAAGCCCCCTGAATACGTGACTTCAACATTTGCATATGATATAAAAAAGTCATTTTAGTTATATACACCAATCTTAATTACAACGAATAGTGTGCAGAGGGACCAAGAGGCTATTGAAGGGCACTTTTGTAATAATCTTTTTAAATCTTCTTAAAATAACAAAAAACAGTCCTTTATGAATTCCATCTTTAGGAATGGTAACTTTAATAACTAGAACTTCAATTTTTTTCCAACCTTTATAAATAAAGTTTAATCTTTCTCTTTAAAAATGGAGAGAAATTAGTTTTACTAATATAAGTGGGATCTTTAATAACAAGAAAGTTGAAAAAAGTACACAAAATGGTTTTTAATTTTCAACAATGCTAGGGGCGCCAATGTAAGATACACAAAATAGTTTTTAATTTTCAACAATTTTAAGGGCCAATGCATGAAATTCTTTGTGATAAGCTCACTTCTTGTTCAATTTGATATTGTTTAATTTTATGATAGGCTAGGAAGTGCATTTTTCCATACTAATTAGGGAGAAAATGTTGCTTTGGAGGAAGCTTATGATGGAGATGTAATGGGGCATTTATATAGATGCATTTGAGGATAGGAGGACACCCTCAATGGCTTATCTAATTTTTGAAGAGTGGATGTGCTCTAATAATATATAGAAAAGATAAGGAGATCAAACAAGTTAAAGTGATCAATTTGCAATTAATAAACCATTATTTAGTTGATATGACTACATATATGAGTATACTATTAATATAAATATCATACTATGTTATCAATTGTATATTAAATTATATTAAAAGGTAAATTAAAGATAAAT
>APFE031326259.1:4642-21100 GCA_000404065.3 Pinus taeda | reverse complement strand
TGTCACTTTTATAAAATAGAATGTATTTATCATTCTACTAAACATTCATTTTTATCAAAATTCAATATTTTCACAAACATGAAATCACTTTAAAACATTTTATACCAATTTCAAAATTAATAAAACAAACTCAACTAATTTAATAATGGTGAATTGTAATATGTAAAAGAACTCACTACATATCATCCACTACTAATGTTAATCAAGTGAAGAAAAAAACACTATATTCCATCCAAACACAATTAATTTTATATTTATTAAAAAAAATCAAAATTATATATGTTAAATTCTACATGTGAAATTCATTTATATGATTAAGACTTGCTTACACACTTGTTTCCCTTGTAATTAATTCATCACAATAGAATTATCAACGAAAACAAATCTTATCTATGCAAAGAGATAAAAGATAAGCTTCTTCGAAAAACTTTTTTATTTCCACCAAGTGATTTGTCTATTTATCAATTTAATAATGATGTGTGGAATTAAACCATATCAATTTATTAGAAATTATTGAAATTTTTATTTATTAACACCAATCTAGTCAAAACGATCCCAAATCTCCCAAAAACGACTGCTTTAACCTCATGCATTCAAACAAAATGAGCCTAACAGACCCTAAACAAAATGAATTAAGTGAGTTGTTGACTCAGCCTAACAAACCCTCACTAACATAGCCTTGTCACATGCCAACTTCAAGTCATTAACTAAAATAGTCGAAAGACCCTCACCCTATATCTCAAGTCTTGAAGCACTTGATTGCCTTCATTTACCAAACATTGCTTGCGTACGTTTGGACTTGATTTGGTTTATAACAATTTGCTTAGCCAAAGAGAGCAGGGGAATCCATTTGTGATTATTTACAGATTTTTAAATGGAAAATGCAAACTATTTTATGCAATCAACGAATAATTGCAAATTGCAAATTACAGATTTGCAAATGAAAAATATAAACTATTTTATCTCATCAGAATAGAATTGCTCAAATTAAAGTCATCTATTATGATTAATTTATCAAAAAGTTGTGTCATCCATTATGTTTAATCTATCAAGAAGTTTCAAAATTTTAAATTCAAGTCATACATCATGTTCAATCTATCAAAAGTTGTTTACTTCAAAATTTATTATTTATGTATCAATTTTCCCTATGTTTATTTTTTTATATAACATAAGTATTTTACAAAGCTCCCAAAATCCAGGTCTGGCTACTTTGATTATTAATCAAATGTAAAACCAAAATATATTGCTTTGTTTAAAACTCGATCTCATAGCAGATGTTTCCGTCATAATCGACCTTAATTTCTCGAATACACTCATCAAATTCCGACGGCTCCAGCTTCTCCCCGACGCTGGTAAGAATATGACGGATTTCCCTGGCAGAAATCTTGCTGGTGCCCTCTTTATCGAGGGCTTTAAAGGCATCCCTGAGTTGAACATGGAAGCTCCCTCCCTTCAAATTCCGTTTCATCACGTCCACGAAGTGAGGGAAGTCAATGGTGCCACTGATCTCTTCACGTTTAATGATCTCTTTAAGCTCCGCCTGAGTGGGATTCTCCCCCAAGGATCGCATCACGGTTCCTAGTTCGGCTGCCGTAATGTAGCCGTCACGGTCGGTGTCGAATAGGCTGAACACCTCCCGCGATCTCTTTAAGCTCCGCCTGAGTAAGATTCTCCCCCAAGGATCACATCACAGTTCCTAGTTCGGCTGCCGTAATGTAGCCGTCACGGTCGGTGTCGAATAGGCTGAACACCTCCCGCATTTGAGTGATCTGCTCTTCGTTCCAGATTAAAATTGAAATTTTACTGAAAAACTTGCCAAAATTAATTAACATCAAAATTCCTTCTGAAATCTGCTTAATATCGTATTGGATGCCCAGTAAGCATTGTTTGGGGCGATTCGTAGTAGATGGGGCGATTATGAGAATTTCTAGGTGGTGGAGTGATTCTAAAAATCGCCCCGCCACCACTGGTGACGCAGTGGTGGCGGGGTGATTCTCAGAATCGCCCCACCACTCGGGTGATTCTCAGAATCACCCCATATGCTACGAATCGCCCCAAACAATGCTTACTGGGCATCCAATACAATATTAAGTGGAAAAATCCTAGCCCTGCGAAAGATCTGTGGTGATGGCACTGCTATTTATATTTTGACTAAGTAATATATTATTAACACGGATTCAAAGTACTGCTAGTCAACACTCATAATGTTCTCCACGTACCGAAAAATCAAAATAACCCCTATATAGTAAACGTAAATCAGATTTGCTTAATACTAGTTGTTAATAATCTCCATGCAACATATAAAATTGAAAGAGAAACACAACATTTGCATATAATTACCCAGAAGTGAGAATAGAAAGTCTGGAGGACCAGATATATTCAAGGAGCAATTTAGCGTTTTCAGCCTTTTTCATGGTTGCAACAACATAAAAACCTAAACCAGTAGAACTTCAATCAAGAAACATTTATTTATAATACTGATCAGCAATCCCACATCACAGTGGCCTTCTTCTCAGTCTTTGCTGTTGAAGTACTCGGCAGGGAAACACTCCCCAAGATTGGCATAGCTCTTGAAATAAATCTTAGGAGGAGTAGCTTCCTCGTCCACAACGATCTCATGAACCGGGACATAGAAAGGCATGTGCCGTTTCTTGGTCTTCACTCCCTTGACGTTCTTCATCTTGTCCTTCTCCAAATGGCAAGAAATCTCAGTACCATACTGCACAAAGATGTCTGCGCTTGAAGTGGTGTTTCACACCACTCTTCTGCTTCAGCCAGATGTCCCCAGTGGCTTCAACCCTGCCCCCATCCTCCAGAGGCATGAGGAGACCCTTGGGAATTCCATAGGTTTCAAGAAGCTCCAGGGCTTTGTCCAGGGTTTCGTCTCCCTTGAAGATTATCGCGTCTTCACGCTTGCTCATTACTGCTCTCATAGACATCGTGACTGCCGAAAAAACCCTAAATATCAAAACCTTAACTATGAAACCCTAATGTATTGAAACCAAGAAAAAGGCTTACAGGACAGAATGTATTCAACACTGCTATTTATATAGCAATAACAGTAACTGGGATGCAGAATTTGGACTTCAGATACTCAACTTACCTCCCAAGAGAGAGCAGAAAGAACTGTCCAAACAGAGATAAACTCACAGTTGCTGGCCGCTTCGTCCTGCATTCCTCAGATGAAACCATGGATTTGAAATGTTCATAAATTAAAGCAATACTCAGCACTGCAAAGTAAAAAAGAAAATCCAATGAAATGAAATAATGCCCACATACATACTTTTCAAGAAAGAGGGCAAATGGTGTAAGCACTAGTACCCCCACCGCATTGGAGTAAACAATGAAAGCCAGAGGGTTCAACCCCTTTGATAATTCCTTCCCAATAAGAACACCGTTCACTGCATAACTAATCTACATACCCAACACTTCCAGACTGCAGAAAGGGCATTTGTCACTGTACATTTTGGATTAGCTCTTCTTCAATTAAAATCCCTGCTCCTAAATTTTCACATTACAGATCACAAGCAAAGCTGCTTCTTTTTAGAAAAAAAGGTTAAAATCTAACTCCGTGCAAGTCTAGATCCCGGAATGAAGTATTTTAAGGGCTGATATTCCTACTAGCTGCAGCAGAGCAATATTGATAGTTTTGGACTGCTAAAATAGTCAACTCCTACACAACGTTGTGAAGATATCATGCATCGACAGAGCTTTTGCATTGAAAATAATTGTGAGAAAAATCCAAAACCAATAAAGTTATTATCATGAGGGCAGGCTGGAATTCCAAAACCCAAAAGCTTTTCAAATAGTTTTATTGAATTTGGGTTATTTTAGTTATATAAAAATTATTTTTTACACGGTCAAATCAAATCAGCGGTGTGGACAATTATCATATTCATTAATATAATTAACTCATTATTATTATATTTGATGAAAATCATGTTACCTACTATTATTTATCACAATGAAAATCATGTTATCTACAATTATTTATCAATGGTGGTAACCTACATGTTTTTACTTTTATGGCATGTTTCTGATTTTCAAACTAAAATATTAAACTCCTAACAAAGTCAAAACAATTTTAAAAAACATCCTCCAACTAAATTATCACAAAAATTATTCACCATCTTCCAAATTTTAAATATTTATATTTAATAGATAAATTATCCCATAAATAATAATTTACCAATCACCTATAACCTTAGTCTCTATCAAATAAATAATACAAAACCTATCACTTCTGAATTAACAAGAGGTTCGCTTTCAATCTTCTGATATTTTCAGAGGAAAAGATATTTCCCATAATCCGGTGGGTACTTAGTAGCAAATGCCTTCACTTTATAAATCTCTATTTTTCATACTCTACATGCTGCCTTGTCCCTAACTTATTTTAGATTTGGTACTGTTGCGTGGAAAATTCCTAGCACTACGAAAGATCTGTGGGAAAGGGTGACTGAGGTGGATATTTGTAGTGTGTGCCTTTAAAATTGAGGCAGAAATGGTATCATATCTATAATATTGGGGAAATGTCATGGAATTTTTAAGCATAAAGTTGAGGCAGAAATGGTATCACAGTAATAATATTCAGGAAATGACATGGCAGTATCTGGCCGGCCATTTGATTGTTTGTGGATAAAATTGTTTGTATGTTGTTTTCATATTAATACTGACAATGACGTTCAATGAGAAAAGAGATGAGGTGTGATACATCTTACGATGTGTCTATTCAGCAAGATAAGGCTCCCGCAAATCTTGTACATATTCTTCTCACAATTCACCACTTGTTGTAGTGCTTCCGCTAAGTTTTTCTTTTCGGAAACTGCGAATGAATATTAAGCGGAAGTCAATTTAAAAAATTAACTAATATATCCTTTACATTGAATTAATGGATAATTCTGTCGTCAATTTAAAAAACTAAGTAATATATCTTTTACTGACCGATTTTCCTCACTCTGATAAATATTTGATTTAGGGTCAAACATAATATGATATAATTATATAACTGAATAATAAGAAAATAATCAAAATAATGACTAAATGATAGATACAAGATCAAATTAATGACTAAATGTCGGATATAATATAGTTGGTAATAGGGTGTGTTGTGAAGTCAATGTCAGATATAAGATAGTTGGTAATAGGGTGTGTTGTGAAGTCATTAGGGTTATTATTGACTCCTTAAATATGACTCAAGGATTTCTAAAAGTATTCATCCAATATTAATGAGTTCCTATGTCTACAATGTAATCACCACAATGAAATAATAAGCATTTACTACCAACTAGATGTTCATAGCCCCATAAAAGGTTTTAATATCCCTCGTTACTTCCCTCATTGGGGTGCTTTTCACTTATTTTATTTCTCCCTTTTCTTTTATTTAGATATGAGGATGGGTAACATCTAATTGATAATAGTGGGGGAAGCAACACATTGAATAACCATATTAATAAGGGTGTCTCCTTATATTGGGTGCAAATTCTTGACCTAATTGACAATTTTGAATTGTTGCCAAGGGAGATGTTTTTATGCTGTTGTTAAGATATTTGCAGTGAATTTGATAAATGTAATCGTTTCTCAGTGGTAATTGATGTTAATGGAGGTCCAAACTTAGTTGGCTCATTTTGATTGTGTTTCCCATTGTGGTATTAGAGTCCATGTGCTCCTCATGAGTCACCTGCAACAAAATAAGACAAACACAAAATACCATGTAACTAAATTTAAAACGCCATCAAAGTTATTATTGTGGTTCATAAGAAGACAATGACAATGACCTTCCTTTAAAGGTTTGGAAGGAAATTAAAATAGATTATTATTATGGCCTTAGATACTCTAATCAAAGTAAATCGAGTGGTCGTAGGTAGCTCATCGTATTCTCCCTACATGTGGGGTATGATTTCACTGATGATACACTATTAGGATTGTGATTGACACTAGAGTTATCTTCTGGGAACTTGCTTGTTTTTTCCAATTATTTCATTCTTGAGAGAAAATCCTCTGTCATCTAGGTTTGGGATTTACTGATAGCAAATGAAGTTACCCTACCTTCATTTCTTGGGAACACATTTATGAGGGAGTAATAAGGTTCTTGAGGTGTAACTGAGTTGCTTTAGAACAAATGAAACTTGCTTTTGGGATTCCTTGTGAACATTTTGTGAACATATTTTATGGAGAGGGTGATCAGTTTAGCGAGGGTCATCAGAGGAGATTCACTGTAATCTGACTCCAGTTCCTCTTTTTAGCGAAATCCTAGCCTCCTATGAATTTGTCATGCTCAAAATTAAAATAAGGATAATCAGGAAAATGTGCTTGATGTGATATGGTAAATTTGTCCATATATGTTTAGGTGTAATAAACATGGCATGTAATGATTGAAAACATATTGAATTTATACTTAGGAAAGAAAAATGATATTCTACCAAAAACATTAATGTGTTTTTTCCTCATAAACAACTTTGTTTGGCACATAAAAATTTGGTTTTACTAGCATTTTTTTAAAAAGTTTGAAAATTGACCCTAAAAAAAATCATCGTTCCAATATCATCACTTTTTCATTTTGAAACTATCTTTTGCACGAAAATTTCATATAAATTTCGTAGTCACTGCCATTTTTAAAACATATTCAAAATTGACCCCTAAAAAATAAAATCATCGTTCCAGTATACACACTTTTCATTTTTAGCCCTGTTTTTGATATTTTTTTTCGGGATTTTTTGGCTAGAGTTCCCCTTTTGAGTTTACAGTTCCCGTTTCAAAGTTTACATTGTTATTTTCTATTTACTTATCAAATGCGTTTGAAATTTGTAAAAATTGTAGTAAAATTGAATATTATGTAATGAAAGTGTTATTATGTCTTAGGTTAAAGTTATTCAGTTCATATTATCTTTATACTTTATTGTAGTGAGGTTTAATTGACATAACTTGAGGACTTGAATTCTTTTGTAGTATTTAATTTATTTCTATATCGCCTATTTTAGATGGATAAGTCAAATTTTTTGTTAATGCTTATTATGATTAAATTGTATTATTTTTTGAACTTTTTCTTTGGAAATTTGTTAAATAGTGATTCAAGTGTGTAGATTTATTGCTTTTTCTCATAAAGACTTTAATTTTGTAGTAGAACATTACATATTTTATTATAAATATGTAATTTAAAATAAAAGATACATTTTTAACATTGAAATTATAGAGAGATCAAATATTTGTTGTGGCACAAATTTCATTTTTGCTTCTCTCACAAAGATTTGCACATTGAGTGAATTGGACCCTCTTGATGCTTGATAATTTGGGCTTAAGATGGATCTAAATTAATTTATTTACAAGGCTAGCGTATTGTTGAACATTATTTGGCTCATGTCAACATTATGCACATTACAAATTTCTCCCATTCGAACTGAAAACTGCATCTCTTGGCAAAAAAAGAAGAAAACTTAATGTTTGACATAAGGGACATCTTGTTTTTTTTTTTCTGGGTTACAACACCTAGGAAAACCCCTCGGTACTTCCCCTTATTATGAGGATCGTAAGCGCGAGAGCATAAACCTGCATCATTTAAGGCACAAGGCTAAGTCAACAATATTGTTCAAAGCCACTATAACAATATAATCAATAAGAGATTAACATGTCACTTACAAGAATATAATTTGGATGGAGAGGATAATGCTCCATCCCACAACCACTTGCGTTAGACCCAATTCACATGGGACATCATGACTTATCACTAAATAATGTTAGAAATAAAGTATATAGAGGATGCAAATGCATGTTAAGAATATTATTTTTTTCTTTAGAATAAGTAGAATGAGTGGACTCACCCCCTATCATTGAGGAGGCTCACGGTCGAATCAAAGGGACTACTCTTATACTCTTGAGTCTAACACAACCACCTACAAGCACACTAAGCAAGTTAACCAAGTTTCAATCTCATGCAAGGCCCCAATGTTGATTAACAATTTTTTTTTGATGCAAGATGCCCACTATTCAACCTAGCCTAATGAACTTACATCAAAAGCAATTATATCTATATATAAGAGTTTAGCTAAAGAAAATCCCAAAAATTATATTAATTAATAAACATTATTGTGTAAAAGTTCACAATTTTCTATATATTCAAATCGTATTTAATCTTTTAGAATTATATGTAATTTTCAATAACCAATTATTCCCATTTTTTTTCAATAAATATAAGAAGAAACATAAACTTAAAATAAATTTAAGAAGAAACTTGAACTCAAAATAAATTTAAGAAGAAACATAAACTCAAAATAAATTTAAGAGGAAATATAAACTTTATATAAAAATAGCAAATTCAAACTTCCTCCCTCAAAACACTTAGTACGTTGTTGAATAAAGAACCTTCACATCATGAAAATAGTAGAATGATTATATTAACAAAATGATATTTGATAATTAACACTTGAAATGTCCCATTTTCAACAATTTATGTTGGAATCTGACATAATATTACCATCAAAATTTCAAGCAATCCTAATAACTCTCCAAACCTTAAATCTACTTTGAAATAACCAAAATTAATATATACGATAAAACCATCATATTTTTTCACCACACATGTGACACATTTTTATACATGCTATATTGTTTTTTTATTTTAGGCAAAAAAAAGATTTTCAATTAGTTTTGAAATTTTTAAACAAATTCTATGAAGTTTATTAAAGTTTTGAAAAACAAAATATTAAATTAAATATTTTGAAATTAAAAAAATAAAATAAAATCTGATGGCTATTTTGTGTGGTTTAAATTAAATTCTAAGATATAAAACTATATTCAAAAAATAAAAAATCTAAAAAAAATATTCGCTAAATGTCGTAGTAATTTAGGCTTTGTTACAATACCATGGGTCAATACCAATGGCTTATCAATATCACATGCCCAAAAACCATAACTTGTTTCAAAATCAAAATTTTATAAATATTTTATTTTAATTTATTTTTATAGCATTTTTTTAATTGAAACTTAATGAAGTTGTTTTTAAGTGCAAATTTTTGGAGCTTTTGGTGAATTTCGAGCTGGAATCGGACGGAAAAATTTGTGGTGAAATCTTGATTTGTGTTGTTTAAACTAGGGTTTTCATTGCATATATGGATTCAAAACCCTGAAAAACCCATGGGGCCCTTCGATTGTGCAGAGTTCAACCATCAAACTTGTGATTTCAATGAATCCCTACTGGATTCTAAACAAAATTAGATCAAAATAAAGTAGAAAACTTTTCAAAAAGACAACTCGAAACTTAATACTTACAATATAACAAGATTCTTAATAATGGATATTTACCCCCATTTTACCATGGATATTATTAACTTGTAAATAGGCTTTATTACAGTACATGGGCCAGAACCATGACTTATCAATACCATTAACTCATTTCAAAATGTAATTATTTTACTTTAATTTTATTTATAATTTTATTTAATTTTTATTATTTTATTTATATTAATTTAAAATTATATTAAAAAAACACACACTTATATATATATATATATATATATATATATATATATATAATATATATATATATATATATATATATATATATATATATATATAATATATTACTTTTTGCATAAGAGGTAATATTACACTTATTAATTATGGAAAAAACTAGTTATTTTATAGAAAAATCAAAACTCATTATGTTATCGAAACATCAAAATTTATATTAAATATCTTTAATTTTTTTGCAACTGTGGTTCATGGTCACTAAGTGGCTGCTACATCCACGGGTAATAATCCGGGCAGATGGATCTACCCATTGGCATGGTCACTAAGTGGCTGCTACATCCACGGGTAATAATCCGGGTAATAATCTACCCGTTGGCATGGTCACTAAGTGGCTGCTACATCCACGGGTAATGATCCGGGCAGATCCACCAGAAAGGATCTACCCGTTGGCATGGTCACTAAGTGGCTGCTACATCCACGGGTAATAATCCGGGTAGATCCTTTACATCCACGGGTAATAATCCGGGCCCGGGTAGATCCTTTACATCCACGGGTAATAATCCGGGCAGATCCACCAGAAAGGATCTACCCGTTGGCATGGTCACCAAGTGGCTGCTACATCCACGCGTAATAATCCGGGCAGATCCACCAGAAAGGATCTACCCGTTGGCATGGTCACTAAGTGGCTGCTACATCCACGGGTAATAATCCGGGTAGATCCTTTACATCCACGGGTAATAATCCGGGCCCGGGTAGATCCTTTACATCCACGGGTAATAATCCGGGCAGATCCACCAGAAAGGATCTACCCGTTGGCATGGTCACCAAGTGGCTGCTACATCCACGCGTAATAATCCGGGTAATAATCCGGGCAGATCCACCAGAAAGGATCTAACCGTTGGCTTATCTACTCGGGCCTAAACCCAAGGGCGTTGAGGAGATTTGACCCTGTGACCTCCCAATTAGCAAGGTACTTAGCAACGAGAACTCGACCAATTGAGCTATCCCTTAAGGCGTTAAAATTGTTTATTATATTAAAGATTTACTAGATTATGCTACAGATTAAGTTTCCAATTTTAATAATTAAAAACTAGTATTTATTTAGAACTTAAAATGGAGTGTGTGTGTGTGTCTATATATATATATATATGGGTAAATTTTAAATATACTTATGAAATTGACATTTAAAAAAATAATTGAATGTCAATAATGACGTGCAAATTTTAAAAATAATGGTAAATTACTATTAAAAAATGTGAAATAAGGGAGGGAAAATAACTGTCGAATTTAACCATTGTCTGGGAGGGGATTTATGTTAAACTTAGAAGTTTCTTTAATATCTTAAAAATTTACTAGATTATGCTATAGATGAAGTTTCTAATTTTAATAATTAAACTAATATTTATTTAGAACTTAAAATGGAATATATATATTATATATATATATATATATGGGTGTAAATTTTAAATATACTTATGAAATTGACATTTAAAAAAATAATTGAATGTCATTAATGACGTGAAAATTATTGTTAAAAAATGTGAAATATGGGCAAATACCTGTCAAATTTAACCACTGTCTTGGTAGGTTTTACGTTAAACCCAGAAGTATCTGGGAACACAACTATCTAGATCTGAAAGAGACTCTTGAGCTTTGAGATTCTCCTTTGACGATGATCCCTTTGGATAAGGGCTCACTTCTGAAGCGTCTGGTTGAATTGACTCAAAGAATCAGTAGTGTCCAACCTATTCCTTTGGGGTGAAGGCTTAACGCTTGTAGGAGAAAGCTTCCAAAAATACGAGATACCCTAAGGAAAGCTAGGAGCATGAGTACTCAACTAAAGAAGTATTAAATATAACAAGCAAGCAAACAAATTTCAAGTTTTTCCACTTTAGGTGATTAGGTTCAGACATCAAAATACATGAAATTGGATAAGGAGCCTTTTGAAGGAAATCTTGGGATGATGAGGGCCAAAGTCCTATCAATGATGGTATCACAAGTAGTTACACTGAACTCATGAAAATAACGTTAGCTGATGCAAGCAGCCTCGCTTCGCGGGGCAACCTCCAGAAGCACCACAACAATTATACAACATTTGTCTCAGGTACTATAGGTATTCCTCCTTGCAGTCACCTCGGAGGACCCTAGGGTAGGCAAGTAAGATTTCAGTTTGTAATTGAACGCTGAGGAGGACAACCATGGGTACATGTTTGTACAAGTAGGAGAGGGGATATCTCGCTTTCCTTATCCTCACACAACCTAGTGCTTAACTGATGTGTTAGAGGAGCTTCTCCAACAACCTACACAATAATGGACTTCAACACTCATTAACCAACTTCTAAGTTTTAGTTTGAGTGGCCTAGAATATTTTACTCTCCACATATATTCGAACGCCCTAAAAGTCCTAAACTAGTTATTGTGCTAGAAAAAATAAGAATTCTAGTTGATTTTATTAAGAATTCATTTACTTGGTTTTTATTAGGTCAGGGTTATGGAAGTGTAATTGGTGATATTTTAACTTGATACAAAGGAAACCAAACAAGAAAAGCTAAATAAATGAAACACATTTCTCTTTCTTTGATGAAAAGCTTGATTTCAATGAGGGTTCTACAAATTATAATGCAATATTTTTCTCTTTTCCGTTTAAATGCAAAAGATTTTTTTTTGCACAAAGTTTAAAGATTGAAAAAATTACTAACTGATTCACACTATGCAATATGCAAACTTACTTAATGAAACTAAGCATAAACTAGGATGTTAAGAATACACTCATAAAATTTAATGTAATAAAAGCAAGAAAAAACATTGAACAACGAACAAGATGTAAAAGCTACAAGTGAAAACAAGAAATTGTGAAGTACTAAAAATAACACACAAAGATAGCAATGTACTATCAGCGCCTTATGGTAGTAAGAAAGCTAAATCAATTTTTTGTTTTAATTTTAAAGCAAAAAATAAGGAATTAAGAACAAAACAAAATGGAAGACCAAAACAAACTCTTTTTCTTTTTCAATAAGTGAAGCAAACATTTAACAAAATAAAAGAAATACAAACCTAATGCCTTGCAGCGAGGCACACAACAAGTAATAAATGATCAAAAGAGGCTAAATACTAACAAGTAATCAACAATAAAAAGTTACAAACAAAGCCTAGAACAATAAAAAACTTGAAATAAATGTCAAAGGAAGCAATCAAAACCCAAAACACTCGCAGACCCAAAAGGTCTAAGTTGGTACCAAAGTTCCCTTACATCAATGAAGACAAAAGATAACAAAGCATTCAAGAAAGCCCTTCAATTCCAAAGATCTCACAACCAAACAAATAAGAGGAATGATACAAATCCTTACTAGACTACCTAAGAAAAGGATATGGAATTTTTTCCACCTTCAAAGGCATATATGACTGTTTCCAAAGTAACGCGTGTACATATGGAACTACTACTATAAAAAATCATGTATATACTCGATTATTCTCAGGACAAGGTATATATTTGTGCATAAATAAGAAAAAATAAAAAGACAAGCCTAAATTTGAAAGATTAGGATGGAAATATAGATTCAATAGGAGGCTAAGAGACTCAAGAACAAAAAAGGAACTCATAAAACATCTCAATCAAGCACATAAACCTTAGGAAATAAACTCAAAGAGATCCTCCCAAGTGGAGTCGCCAAATTTGTTCCAAGATAAAATCCCTGAGGCTAGGGTTGATAGCCCCAACAGAGGAGAAATAACTAGACAATAGAGAAAACTCAAACAATCATAAAATATGTTTCGAATTGACAAATAGAGATTTAGGAACTTACTTATGGGTCCTATGTTTGATGTAGATCCAAAGGGTCCAAACCCTTGTTCTCACTCCTAATGTATAGACCTACAACACAAACAACAAGAAAATTAGCAAAATAGCAATGCCAAAGCAAACAAGGATATATGATATATCAATTCAAATATAATCCAATTGCATAATTAGAAATACATCATATGAACAATGTAATATGAATGGAGCATGAGTTTTTTTATTGATATGAATAACAAAAAGGCAGTTATATAGTTACTTGACCTTAGATGCATGCACTGAATGAAACCTCGCTTCTCGAGCCACTGGAGGTCTTCTTCTCCAACGAAATCTCTGAAAATGAAAGATAAAGGAGCTCAACACTACGATATGGAAATGAGGTTTTTAAAAATAAGGGATATTTCTTAAAAGCACAAGGATAAGAAACTTGATTGGGGATAATTTTTCTAGTGTTATGACGCTAAGGAAAATCATGCATATGGTGCACCACCCAAGGTGTGTATAGATACCACCAAAACTTGGTTTGGGTGGTTATGACATGGGCTACAATAGGTGGCTTCTAGTCTAACATGTAAACCCTGTCTGAAAAATCGTTCTCTCTCTCTCTATATGTGTGTGTGTGTGTGTGTGCTTGTTTCTTTGCCAAGGACCCACACATATGCACAATTTTTATGTGGGAAACTCATGTATGAAATTTGAAAGTCTTTTTTAAGTAAAAGTCAGGTCTCTATATGTATAAAGGGATTCTGCCCTCACTAACAAGTCCATCTAAAGATAAGTGAGGAAAAACAGGCTATAACACTGGTGTAAGCTCAATTTGTATCCCCATTGTGATCCTATAGAGTTTCGTGCTACAAAGAAACATTATAATCTTAGGATTCTAATGAAAATAGTCAAAGGGAGCGAGGATTACTCATATCTAGTCCATTCTCTTTGTGGGTTGTTGTAACTTGTTAAATTTGCAATAAAATATCAATATTATTCACAAACACAATTTAGCTATGATACCATGTAGGATTTTAAACACAAGATCAATATCTATGTGTGAAAATTATTAGATTAGCTACTACAAAACAAAAGAGAAGAGAGAAACTTTGCTTAGAAAATTAACTAAATAACCAAAGAAACAATTTGAATTACACAAAAGACATGATATGAGAATATGATGTATTGTTATTTCTGAACACAAATACAATATATAGGCTCTCAAGGAGGAAGAACTAATTTGGATTAGGTTGGGATTCCATTATGCATGCACTCAAATCCCAAAATAAGAAAGCTAAAAATTGGAGTGGGATACCCTTAAATTAGAGAAATATTATTAAAAGAGTTAAGTAGAAGTAAGTGGAGTTACAATTAAGTTAGAATTGATGTAGTAACTCACACATGTAATCAATACCCTTGCAAACACTAAAAATGGAACTGAAATTCAACATAAAAGCTAGTAGGTGAGTGGATAAGGTTGTGGATAAGACAATTTTCCAAATTTAGAGAGATAATTCACATTATGGAACTTAGGGATGAAATAAAGGATAGGAAATTTCCATGTCATATCCTAGTTAATGCCTAGCACCTCCACATGTCATCCTAGGTTTCATCTCTTACTAAAAATAACTTACTAAAGAAAATGCTAAAAGTAGGAGATTCTCCCAAATGGTAGGGAATGTTTAATAGTGAAATAAAAGTGGTAACGTGTGTGCCTAATAATGTATGGACAAGTTTCAAATGATGCCCTGAGTGTAGGTCTTGATTATATCCTGATGAAATGTTGGTGCAATGTACCCCACCACTTTCACCTAGTTAGAAACCCTTGTAGCCCTTGTTGGCACCCCTTCAAGTAGTACCACATCAGAAAACCTGTACCCCTTGTAGCCCTTGTTGGTACCCCTTCAAGTAGTACCCCCTCACTTCCACCTTTTTCAGTTTTGAAGGAGAGTTCTTTGAGCAAACTTGTGGTGTTTCCATGGGCTCCCCCCTATCCCCTGTCGTAGCGAATCTTTTTATGGAAGATTTTGAATCCAAGGCTCTATGCTCGACTCAACTCCTGCCTAAGCTTTGGAAAAGATATGTAGATGACACTAATGTCATCTGGTCTCATGGACAAGAGGAGTTAGATCTATTCTTTGATCATCTCAACAGTCAATCCTCGGCCATTAAGTTCACCAAGGAACAAGAAGTCGATGGTTGCCTCCCATTCCTTGATATTCTCATTTCTAAGAATAGTGATGGTTCCCTCTCCCACCAAGTGTTTTGAAAGAAAACACATACGGAGCAATATCTTCATGCCAATCCCCACCATTTCTCGGCTCAGAAGTTGGGTGTTCTCAATACCCTTGCTACTCGTGCCCTAAGGATCTCTGACGAAAAGAGCTTCGAGAAAGAGAAATCCCATCTCCTTAATGTCTTTGTTGAGAATGGTTATAGTAGATTCCTGGGTCAGAAAGCTTTCCTCAAAGCTGCCAAAAACTCATTAACTAAAAGAGAACCAAAAGAGTGGGTCCTAGGTGTCCATCTTCCGTTCGTGCAACGGACTACTGATAAGATTGCAAGGATTCTTAAGAAGCATAATGTCCCCTCAACCTTTAGACTCCTCAACACCATTCGCAAGTCCCTCAGATCTGTGAAGGATCCTATTGACCCTAAGGACATGAAAGGGGTTTATATTATTCCTTGTTCTTGTGGGACCCCCTATATTGGTGAGACTGGACACTCCATTAATCAAAGGATTAGTGAACATGCTGCTGACCTCAAACATAGGAGGACCAAGTCTTCCGCTTTAGCAAAGCATGCGGAAAATACCAAACATCATGTTTGTATCGAGGAGGCTAGTGTTATTGCTAAAGTTTCGCAGTTCCATCACCGCAAATTCAGGGAAGCCCTTGAGATTGAAGAAAGGCTGAACAATCTCAATAGAGAGGACGGATGGAAGATCGGTAGTTGCTGGATCCCAACCCTCTCTTCTTAGTCATTTTCTTCCCTTCCTCCCCTCCCCTTTTTTAGCTTGTTCGTGGTTTGGTTTCCCCTTGTTATCCCGTATCCTTATATTCTAATAATTTTAACTTTTTTGATAAAAACAAAATTTATCACTTTTGGAATCGTCCTAAGTTAATATTTTTATTAATCTATAATTAAAATAATTAAACAATCTATCAATTAATTAAACAACTAAGTAAATCTATGAATTTAATAGTTTTATTCTA
>APFE031326253.1:90832-109788 GCA_000404065.3 Pinus taeda | reverse complement strand
GGTCAGAGCACATGGTTGTAATCTTCTTGCTACTTTTCATCTGAATAAAGCTATTCTTGTTTCCTTCCATATTCTTGTGTACTTGTTTATATATGCATGTATATGGTTAATGTACATCTGATCCTACATTATTTGTGAATTTAGATCCTTGTTTCTTTCATAGTAGTATGTTGTTATGATTCCATAGGGAAGTTGGGCAGACAAAGAAGAAGTGGCAAAACTCTATCAAGAAGGAGAGGAAATCGAGCGTAAGACTCAGGTTGGCCCTCTTGGTTCTCCTCTCATCTATTTTCATAAAAGGAATCAATTGTAGACTTTGATTGTTTGTTTCTAAGATAGCCACCCATCTTAGTGGGAATAGCAGCATCCGAGGGGACACTATTCCCGTGTAACACTTACACTGGTTCATGAGACTAGAAGGGGGTACCATAACCTCATGGGATTAAATGAAAGAAGCCTTCCTGACTAAATATCAAGACTATTGTTGATCTAGAGATTTAAAAGAAGAAATATTTAAAATAATGTCAAAAGAAGATGAAACTTTGGAAGAATATGTTGAAGGGTTTCAATATAATTTGCAAATATCACCTTGCACTACCCTACCTAGAGAAGTATTGAAAACTAATGCGATTAAGGGCATGAAAGATGAATGGATAGAAACACTTAATCTAATGGGACAAGGAGATATTTCCAAAGAAGAATATGATAATATCATAAAACTGTGTATCAGGTGCTCATGAGGAAGTACATGAACCAAATCTAGACTTCAAGATACTCTCATAAGAATCAATAGAAATGTAGGCGGAGGAGCAACTCGATCATAAATTGGTAATCTCTTAGAATATTTTAAAATTGATATTTTGAGTACATTAAATACACAGTTGGATGTCCTAGAGGTAAATAAAAAACAAGATGATGCAGAGCAGACCTTGGCTATGTTCTGTCCTCGTTTTCGAAATAAGAACAACCGCAAAGAGTACCCATTGGACATAGTTGAATTATGTGATATCTGCGCTAAAGATCACTCAACGAAACATTGTCCCTCACTTCCTAGATTGAAGGCTATATTCAAGTAAGTTGAGGAATATCTAGAGTTAATGTATCTCTTGGGAAAACAATGACAGTGTCAAACTCGCCCTCCATGTATGATGCAAGGTTCTTCTTTATTTTATTCTAGTCAATATGCTCAACAACAGATTCCTAGATCAACATGGCAGGGCCAAAAACCTTTTAATACCACTTGGGAATCTCAACCATACTCTACACCACCCTAGATCAATTAGCCATTTTATATATCCTTGTAGCCAAATCAACAATATCCTCCATCCTCATGGCAAAAGCCATCGAATAACTCATACCCTTAACAATGGGAAACTCTTCTACATAGGGACCAATGTGGTCTCAGAATTTGTAGCGTTTCGCAAGACTGATTAATCCATCTGTCGGAACGCTGCCTCCAATTGCGTCCTCAATTACCCGCTCAACTGAATCCTAATATGAATAACAGGCCCGTCCAATATTTGGAGATTTTTGAAAACTCATATTGTGGTTATACTCCTTTGAATGTAATGACTTGCAGTTGAGGTATGGACGAACTATCTTTCTAGAAGACATTAAAGGAAACCGAGAGCAGGTAGATAATGAAAATCCTATTGAAGAGCAGCCTTTAGTAGAACATCCTTCTCCCACCATAGTTGTCACGGAAACAATAGTGCCAGATAAGCCAATCAAACAACAAGAGCCTACTAAAACTACAGATGTTTCTTCTCCATTCCCTGAGAGACTTACCATCATTAAACCACCAGTTTATTCTGATTTCGATCTCGTAGGGGAACTAAAAAGTTTATGTATTAAAATTCCTCTTCTCTAGGCTATTTGGGATGTCTCGATCTATGCTAAAACCATCAAAGAAATGTGTGTCAAAAATCCTGGGAGGAAACCAAAGAATCTCCTATAGTCCATGTTTTAAGGACACTTTCTGATCTTATTTTAAGGAAGAAAATACCTATTAAATATGATGACCCTGGAAACCTAGTAGTTACTGTTCAAATTTAGGGTTATAACTTCCCAAATACCTTAGTGGACTTAGGATCCGCAATAAACATTTTTACCGTAGAAACATGTGGGATCCTTGGGATCACAACATTAAAAACAACCTCCATTATGTTGGAATTAGCTGACAGATAGGTAGTAAAACTAGAAGGCATTCTGAATGGTATTATTATTTTTGTAGATTCCTAGGAGTACCCAGTGGAATTTTTGGTTATCAATCCTAGAAATAGGTTGGATGAACACCCTTTAATATTAGGGAGACCATGGTTGGAAACTGAAAATGCATATATAGGATGCCAGATAGGGAATATGATGATTGCAAAAGGGATTGTTATTAAAACTCTCATCTTATATCCACCCACAAGACCCAACTTATTAATCGACAATTATCAACCATTCCCTCCCAAATATCCCGAAGAAAATTTGTGTTCCCCTCTTACTCTGGATGAAGATGTTATTTTTAAAAGAAAAACCGAGGATGATGTATTTAATGACTTTATTAACCAACCTTCTATTGTTGGGAATCCAACCTGCCAAATCTTGAAATCTATGCTTGCCAATGAGGCCTAGGGAGATTCATTGTAGGATCTAAATAATGATTATATACCTACAACTGAAATTCATAATAACATTCCCATCGAAATTGAACCTGGTAAGAATTTGAAAATTAATGCTAATATGGATGACCCACAACATAAAAAATTAATTCAAATCCTCCATAAATATAAATAGGCTTTTGCTTGGGAATATTCTGATATGAGAGGCATCGATCCTCAATTGTGCACACAACACATTTATATAGAAAAAGATGCTTGTGTCATTCCTCAACCTCAAAGAAGATTAAATCCATACCTTAGGGATATAATAAAACAAGAGTTTCAAAATCTTCTTGATGTTAATTTTATATATCCTATCTCTAACAGCCAATGGGTTTCACTGATGGTTGTGGTCCCTAAGAAAAATGACAAATGGAAATTTGTGTGGATTACAAAGAATTGAATAAAGCTACCTAAAATTATCACTTTCCTCTTCCATTTGTAGATTAGGTCCTCAACGCTCTTGCTTAAAAGAAAAAATTCTCTTTCCTGGATGGTTTCAATCGATATAATCAAAACCAAATTACTCCTGAAGATCAGGAAAAAACCACATTTAGATGCCCATGGGGAACATTTTCATACATGGTTTTACCATTTGGGTTGTGTAATGCACCAACCACTTTCCAGAGGGAAATCTTGAGTATTTTTTTTCTGATTTAATCAATGAAAGGCTTGAACTATAAATGGATGATTTCACTCCCTATGGAGACAAATTCGACCAAGCCTTACATAATCTAGAAATTTTTCTTGAACGATGCATCACTACCATATTATGCCTTAATAATGAAAAGTGCCATATGATCATGGCAAAAGACGTAGTCCTAGGGAATTATCCCTTTGCTGAAGGCATCCAGGTAGACCCAACAAATATTGAGGTAATTCTTACACTACCTACTCCTCGTACACCAACTGAGGTGTAGTTTCCTTGGATGTGTTGGTTATTATTGTTCTTTTATAGCAAATTTTTCAAAAATCACAACACCATTATATGTGTCGATAGGAAATGTGGAATTTGAATGGACTGATAGGTGTGATGTTACTTTTGTAGATCTTAAAATGATGGTCTTAACAACCCCTATGTTACGAGGGCCAAACTAGAATTTACCATTCCACATTTCATCTGTTGCATCAGATACAACAATAGGAGCTGTACTTGGATAGGAAGAAGACAAAAAGTCTTACGCCATCTATTATATCAGCAAGAATCTTACACTGGTAGAGGTAAATTATACAGTGACAGAAAAATAATTCTTAGTGTTGTTTATTCTATCAATAAATTTTGTCACTACATAACATGACACCCAATATTTTTATATATTGATCATTCTTCCATTAGGTATTTACCTAATAAACTTGTTGCTAATGGTCAAATAACTTGTTGGTTACTATTATTACAGGAATTCGACATTACCATAAAGGATTGACTGGGGAAGGAGAATCTTGTTGCGGATTTTACGTCTAAAGATCTAATAGTGGCCGATTATTTACCCATGGAATATCAGTTTACGGATGAATACCTGTTTGTCGTGATAGTTAAAACACCCTGGTATGATGACGTGGCTAATTACCTGGAAACAAGAAAACAACGAGCACATTTACCGTCCCAGGAAAATAATCTTATAGTTCAACGCAATGCATGGTTCTCCTGGATTGACGATTAACGTTTCCATACAAGATTTGATTTTCAAATTTGTAGATGCATTAGGGAAGATGCAATTTATGATATTTTTAAGGCTTACCATGATGAAACCTATAATGGCCACTTTGCTGATCGAAGAACTGGGCATAAAGTATTACAAATGAGTTATTATTAGCCCACAATATTCAAGGATGCAAAGAAATATGTCCAGAGTTGTGATAACTATCAGAGGATGGGTCACCCCATTCAAGCCGATGAAATGCCCCTGCATCCGCAAATTGTACTCAAACCCTTTGAAGATGGGTGTAGGATTTTGTGGGCCCCTTCAACCCACTGTCAAATCATAAGGTGTATATTTTGGTTTGCACATAATATGTAACTAAATGGGTGGAAGCAGTAGCTCTCTCAAAGGCTACAAAAGAGGTAGATATTAACTTTTAGTTTGAACTATTTGTGTGATATGGATTTCCTAGAAAGATCGTAACATATGGGAGATCATAGTTCACTGCCCACAAAATTTCTGCTACCTCGCAAAAATATCACATTAAACACAAAATTACTTCCCATTACCAACCTCAAGCAAATGGATAGGTGGAAAGCACCAATAAAGTTTTGGAGGCAATTTAAACCAAAATAGTATCTGTGA
Source organism: Pinus taeda (assembly GCA_000404065.3). NCBI lineage: Eukaryota > Viridiplantae > Streptophyta > Pinopsida > Pinales > Pinaceae > Pinus > Pinus taeda. The sequence continues at coordinate 104,855 of APFE031326253.1, read as the reverse complement.
ACCGTGAGAACTGGGCTGCCAAACTCCCTGAGGCCTTATGGGCCTATCGAACAACTTGGCGCAACATTACTGGCTATTCATTGTACCAATTTTTTTTTTGTTAAGGAGCCCATTTTTGTGATAGAATTCGAAATTAAGACTCTCAAAACCATAAGGGAAGTCATATTAGATTATAGAAAAGCAAGAAAACAACGCCTACAACAACTTAATGAACTGGATGAAATGTGCCTATCAACCTTGTACCATACGACTGTTATTCAACAACAAAGGGCCAAATGGCATGATCGGCTCATCAAGAAGAAAAATTTTCAGAAGGGTGATTGGGCGTTATGATATGATTCCAAATTTCAAGGTTTCCTAGGGAAGCTCCAAACAAGATGGTTGGGACCATACGAAGTCGTCACCAAATTTTATGACAATGACACGGTGAGCCTTATTACGATTGATGGTTTTGGCATTTCTTTCCTTGCCAATGGACACTGACTCTGCCTGTATCACCAACCACTCACACGAGAGTCTTTTCTTCACAAGGTAAATAATGATTCCAACCTACAGGTTATAGGTAATCATGGAGGTAACCCCACAACTAAAACCAGCTTAAGTTTTTTTCAAATTTCTTTCATTCTGTACATAATGTACATACTTTTTTGTGAAAGTTTTTAATTGAAGTTACGTTCTTAAAAAAGAAGAAGAAGAAGGGGGTTGATGTTTCCTTAGCCACAACTGTTATTCCCTGAGTCACAATTGGGGGTTGATGTTTCCTTAGCCACAACTGTTATTCTCTGAGTCACAATTGCTGTTCCCTTAGTTACAATTGTTATTACCTTAGTCGCAATTGTTGTTCCCTTAGTCACATCTGTTGTTCCCTTGTTAGAAAATTATATATTACAGAGAAATGGAACACATAAAATATATTGTAGAAATATAAACACACCAAACACATAAAACAAGAGAGACACAGATATACATGGTTCACCTAATTTGGGCTACGTCCACGAAGAAACAACCAGTCCTTCCTTTTATATTTATCCAGCGAACTAAAGAGATACAACCTACATGAGATTTGCTATAATTCTCTCTTCGCTCTCACACAATATCCTCTCTCTTTCTCACTCAGAATACAGATCTACATAGATGCAATATAATTCCCTCATATATAGCGAGGGGTTGCCTTCTAGGAGAAAAAACCCTAAATTAAACATAATTTCTACTGTCAGCTCTTCGCCTAATGAACGACTCAGATTGACTATGAAATTACAACATTTTACAAGGCAATTTTACATCTATTTTTAGCGTCGGGGGCACTGCCGCCCCCCCGGACCCCCCTTGCAGCATAAATATTATGGGCGGCGTTGCCGCCACATTACGAACTGGGGTCCAATGCGGTGATACCTCTGAATAAAGAATATAATTAGGCTCCACACCCAACATCCCTTGGTCACAAATGTTCTTCACTTAGTCACAACTGATGTTCCCTTGGTTGCGGTTGTTGTTCCCTCAGTCACAGATGTTGTTCCCTTACTCACAGTTGTTGTTCTCTTAGTCACAACTGATGTTCCCTTGGTCGTGTCGTTGTTCCCCTAGTCACAATTATTTTTCCATTGGTTGCGGTTGTTTTTCTCTTAGTCACAGTTATTATTCCCTTGATTGCGGTTGTTGTTTCCTTAGTCACAATTGTTGTTCCCTTACTCATGATTGTTTCTTTCTAGCCATAGATGCTTTTTGAAATATATATTTTTTAGTCTAGTTTTGAAGCTCTTCTTTGATATCATGGTGAGATAATAAGTTCGCCCAAATAATTGCCATAAGAGAATTATTTATAAGAAATTTTTAATAGACTTCTACGTCTCTTAAAACTTTAACAACCCTGATATTGTAAATACATAAAGATATTCATAATGTATTTCTTCAATCACCACTAGAGGAGTTTTTCTTTCCTTTTAGTTTCTTATAATTCTTCGATCTCCTTGAAAAATAGAATTTGGGAAGCAAAATGGCAAAGCTAAAAAGGTAATTATTACAATACTTTTGACACCATCCCTAACACTTAAGGATTTGATCAGCCACCCCATTCACTAATCTTTTGTCATAACAAAACCAGAACAAAAAATAAAAATAAATAAAAACAAAAAAAGAGAATCAAACAAAGGATAAGAGGTATTGTCACGAGCCAACCTACCATGATCATAGGACTTAATGAGGTGACATTACCACTCTGGTCACCAAGCCAAGGTAATGGCCTTCGATATTTGGGTCGAAGGAGAAGATGTCTCATCATGAGCTGACTTGTTCGTCTCATCAACTCTGATGAATGGCATCGTTATCAACTGGTCACCATGCCAGAATAGTGGCCTTCGACGATAATAAAAAAAAAGTTATGAATATTTTCTATAGAATGGGATACTGGCATATCAATGGGTTAAAAGGAAACCCTGTCGAGGCTATGCACACCTATTGGTAGAAGAGGACATGCCTATGGTATTGAAGTACATTTGAAATTACCATCTAAAATTAGCCATTTTTCTCTCCCTTAGCAATAATAAAGGAAAATATTTGGATTATTATGGAAACTTAATAAAATTTTCCTTGGAAAGTGGTAACAATGAGTATGTATGAATGATCAATTTTAACTTTATATATTAGGGATGTTTTTTTTTTTTAAAGATCCATTAAGTCTATTCTAAATTTATTTTCTTTTTCTCTAAGGGTAATCTTTTAGCGAAATCTATTGTATCCATGATCACAGTTCAAAATATCTCGACATGCTTTTACTCCACTTTAATGCTTTCGGTGTCGAAAGTATCTAGTCCTGTCAACATGCTTTACGATTAATGTGCTCAATATTTACGTCGCACGCCTCGACTGTTATTTCTATTTTTTTGTTATGGTTGCTCCATTATATCTAATTAAAACATTATTATTTGATCGGTCATGTCAATTGTCTTAAAAAATGAATTTCATGGTGGAAGGTCTTGGGCGACCATTAATTTCATTGCGAAGCGGGGGGGGGGGTGAAAGACTAAACATATAATTGAACGCTTAAAAACTTTGTAACACCAGTGTATGTTATGGTTGTTTGATTTTTCTACTCTGTGCAGCATATGCTGAACTTTGTTGTTTCTAGTGCCAAATTGCTCCATGTGGAACAACCGAAATGGGTGGCACTGCCCAGTTACAAATCCATGAGAAATCATGTGGTATTAAGACCAAGTAGGGTGGTCAGACTATTTCCTGCGATTGAAAGGCTTTGATAATGAAGTCATCTTGGAATTTACAAGGAATGTTAGCAATGGATTAACAAATGGTAAAGGGTAGACAAATACAAGTAAATGAAAAAGTTTTAGTAGAAGTGACATGCCTTTCCATAAAAGGTGAGAAATGGTTTGAAATTCATACTCTGGTACAGAGCGCAACATCCTTGTTTGTGAATTCTGGAGAGGAGAGGAACTCGTCAAAAAGGGAAAAGTTTACAATTTTGCCTCAATTCTAGAACCTTGGAAGGAATTAGTAGGCATCATCTAAAGATACATTACGTGCGATGGTCAGTATGACTTGGTAAGAGGAAAACATTTGAAGTTAATGGCAACATTGAGACGAAAGGTAATCCTAAACTTGCCTTATTCTTTAAATTCTCTATTACATGAAACTGCTTTAAGACTCAAAATATCTAAGGACCAATCCTCAATGGTTAGTCATCATGGGCTCATAAAATTTATAGTTGTTAAAGGTTTGAACCAAGCACAATTGAGTTGGGAAGAGTTCTTAGGAAATCTTGAGGCTCCACTAGAAACTGAAGCACCCATTGAAGATTCTGGAAACATCCCGCCTAATAATGAGTAGCCAGAAGAGAATAAGGAGGTCAATCAAAATGAAAATGTTACGATAGAAGGTACCTTGTAGGGAAAAGTACAAAATCCAAACCCTAAAAATTAACTAGGGCATAGAAAAGAACGACTTCCCTCTTGGCCTCCCTACCTAGAAAAAGGAGAAGATCAACTAGGTTGGCTAAGTCACAAAATTCTATAGACTCCTCTGAACAATCGCTTGAGGAAAGTGGACCTCAAGAGTGTCTAGATACACAAGAAGCCCATCAGGAGGATTCTCCTCAAGAGTAGGAAATGGAGGTAGCCTAAGTTTTGGAAGGATTGGAAAATTTTCTGAATTATGTGAATTTTGAAGAAGTTGTAGGTTGCTTAGGAAATCATTCTGACCAAAATACGCCGCTTAATTCTCCAACCTCTCCTCCCACTTCCGTAGCCACTGACATTTTAGAGCCCTCCTCCCCTTAAGAAGTAGCTTTACAGTCTCCTTCGGAAAACACGGGAGAAGAAGTCAATATTGACTTTTCAATTGAACCCCAGGTTGACAAAGACCTTGTGGAACCCATAATTGATGCCACAATTGAGTCCACCAAGGAAATGATGATTGGAAAACCTGAGCCCACAACTTTCATTTCTGTTTCCTCTTCTTTAGTTACTTTGGACAAAAATTCTACACAAACCATTAACAAGGGACTGAAGGATAAAAGGAAAAAAAAAGATCAATCAAGAAACAAAGCTGTTGAGAAAAGAAAATTGGAAGCTAAAAAAGGAAGGTACGAAAACTAAAGAAATGGTTACGGGACAGTAAGGCCCAAAGGAATCATGAGAAGATAAATTATAAGAAGAAGGAAGTTCAGGAGAATGAAACTTAAACTGAGTTTGAAAACTTTGTTGTTAACTTTACTATGGGAACTAAAACTGAGTCAGACACATTAAATATTGTTGTTTTGACTACTGAAGCAGGGACCCAAATAGATTCACCAACTCTCATTGTGAGAAGTGCACAGATAGAACATGTGCCTCCATATACTCCTTTAATTATGGAAGCCACCATTCAGATTTTGAATAAAAATATGGAGGAACAACGAGAAACTTTAACACGACATCGAAAAGAGGTAATACTTCAGAAGGAGCATCAAGAACTACTTCAAAAGTTTAAGGCATTGACAGTTACAAAGGACGAAACTTATGCCAAGCTGAGAGCAACTAAGAAAAAGGTTCAGTCTCTAAAAGATTAGCTTGAAAAGGCCATAGAACAAATGAAAGAAGTCTATTCTATATATTTTGATGCTCTATCATGTAGATCTCTAGCCAGAAATTATGCTTTATTTATGTTATAATGGTATTTACTGGTTAAAGTCAAGGCCATTCGGTGAGGGAAACCATATGAATTCAACAACATTTCAGATTTTGTTAATTATTTTCATAAGTAGGATGATAATAGAAATTACTTCTTATGCAAAATGTACATGGAAAAATTCTTCCGAGAAGAGCAAGTAGATGAGAACCTTGTTCCTTTTATAAGGGATGTGTAGTTTCAAGAATTTATATCATTCTCCAGAAATCAGATAAAGTGGGCTAAAGCCTATAGTGTATTTCAAAGAAGAGAGCTTGGCCTCGACCTCTCGGTTATAGGAGAGCCGTGGAGCCCTTTGCATACACTTATTTGTCAGGTTTATTGAACAATCTAGTGTTGTTGATTCTTTGGCACTGATTCACAATGATGTTCTGCAATCATGACTAGAATACCTGGTAGGCATTAGGGTTGAAGCCCTTCGAGGAGCTAGGAAAAGATGTCAGGCATCATTTGGTGAGGTTAAAAACATAGAACCTTTTAGCTTTTGAAATTTCCAGATTGCAATGAGCAGGGCATGAGATTATGTTCATCTGGTGTTGGAAGAAGGTCCTAGTTGGATAGGGTGTAGATACAAGTGCTCCATAATCCGGTGTCCTCAAGATGATTATGAATATGAATATGACTTGAACGAGGCAGGTAAGTATGTTTCTATTCAAGAAATCCTAAGTAGAAATGGATCCTCATATTATGGAGAAAATCCTTACCCAACTTATTCCCTAACTGCTCTTCATTTCAATCACTTGTTTACATGAGGTCATGCAAATAGGTAAGCTAGGGGGTGATGTTGGGCTTCAAAATTGATACATTTTCTTACCTTATTTGCTTATCTTTATATTAGTTTTCTAAGCCTTTTGTGTGTAGACTATGATAATTCGTGTGATATAGATTCTAGATAAGAGTCAATGGATTTTCGTTACTTTATCTCGTTAATGAATCAATTTAAATCATGAAAGGAATTGTTTACTTACGATTTGAACTATTAATTGAACAAGGATATTTGATATCAGATGTTGTTCCTTGGAATAGTAGAGGAAGAATGAATTTTGAGGAGCTATTCAGGTTAATTATAACCAGTTGAACGAGATCAACTTCTATCATGAATGGATCAATTGAAGAAGAGATCTTGGCCCTGCTATTCCAGGGGAATGTTGGAGATTTTGTAATTTGAATAAAGTGCACTGAGAATCTTAAGATTCTCAAGATCACTTTTCTATTTGAAAATAGACTCGTTTGTAATATAAAAGAGAGTGAGAAAAGTGGGAGCTATAGTCAGTTTGATCTATGTTATAAGTTTTTACAGAAAATCCTTGTAATTTCCTCATTATAATTTAATGGAAACTTTTGCGGTTCGACCTTAACTTATTGTGCTGAGTTAGCTACGAGGAAAGTGAATTCGAACGATCTTGGGCATGTGTCCCGGAACTACTATTGTCCTTTCTTGTATTATTAAATCCATATTTTTCTTTCAGCCTTTGTTCTATAGTTATTCAATTATGTTCTAGATCTAATTGTTGATTATCATATTTACTGTTATAGCCTGAGTTTTTGCAGTAGTTACAGTGGAATATCATAGATTTAGATTTATTACAATTGATTCTTCGAGTGTTGTTGTTTCTTGTGATTAATGTAGAGTTGTTAATTCTGAAGATTTGGTATTATTTTCAATAGATTCATTTCTAGTCAAAGTGTTGTTCCTTTCTTGCATATGCAGTTTCCTAGGAAACAACTTTGTATTTAGTTGAATTAATTCACTGTTTTTGGGAGGAGACTTAATGCCTTGATTCTTCTAACAATCTTGATTATTTAAGTTTGCAGACTAGAAGTTGAGAGTGAGTTGTTTCTTTCAGTAAGTGTGAGTTGTTCCTTTCATTCTTATGCCTTTAATTTTCATTAGGACCATACAAGTTAGATGACATTAGCACTATCTCTTGCACAAACTGTGTGGACAAGCTTGACATAAACATATGAAACTTCGGGTTGATGATTTAATGTGTAGAGGTCAGTTGATCCTTTAGGAACAACTAAACGCCCCAACACCATGGAATAGTTTTTCACTACTTCCCATGGTCACATATTTATTGTAGGATGATTTAAATATGGAAGATATGCTCAATATAATAGATATTCATTGTCCCTATTTGGATCTTAAAATAATTGGGAAAATACTCTTGAATGAAGCATGGCGGACCTAGAATTTTGTACATAAATCACAATATGTAAGTCATAATTGTATTGAAAAGTAGCTATTAGGAACTTGTCACCATATGAATAAGTCTCTAGGGGATGGGATAAGTAGTGGTAGTCCCCACTAAACTAATTATGTAAGAATAATTGAGTCTAGGTTGCATGCCTTTGTTTACTAGATTGTGGGATTCTCTTAATGTTGATGGCCTGCATGCCAAACAAATTTTGCCACTTATTGTTAGCTAATAGTGCCAAACACTAGTTATAATTCTTATAAATAACACTCCCTTTCTCTCATTGAGGCATCAAAGGATTTAAGACCATTGAGTATGTTTGAGTCATAGAGATTGATTTTAGAAGCATGTAGTGGGGCTGGTTCACCTGATTCCCTCTATGTACATAAATCCTTATGTGATTCATAAGTAATTCTAAGAGCACCCTCATGTATATGATATGTGCCCTTTTTTTTTTATGAGTTTGGCCTCTTGCCATAAGTTTATAATATATCAACTATACCAATAAAATTATATCTTTCTCTTCCTATATTTGTTTTATATGTTCTACATAAAAAATATTAAAGCTAAAATATGCGTAGTTTATGGTATCCATAAATATATCAATGAGATTTTCATTACGCTAGCTATATAAATATGTGCACACATATGTGTGTGTGCACATATATGTGTGTAACCAATAAATAACAAATCTATGATGGTAAATATAAATCCATGAAATATATGGAGTAGAAAGATCTAGTTCCCTCAAAAGGGATGACACCTCCCTTGAGGTTGTAGGGTTGAGACATTCAAGGTATGAGCATAACTATGCCAATGCATATGCCCGGGAATGAATCAATCAAACTTGCAAGTTTAGAGGTAATCGAAGATTCTAACAATAGAATTCCTTGTAGAAGGGCAAGAGATGTAAGCCATAAGAAGTCCTAGGGGCTTGAGAGAGGTGGAAGGAATTAAGCCACTAATCTGAGTATGTAATTGAAAATTAGGGTTTTAAAAGATAGAAAAATCCAATCAGCGCTACAAAGAGGAATTCAAAAATAACTAAACATAAGAAAAACCTTAAGACATAAGATAAAGTTGAATTGGTTATTAAAATATGTAAGTTATACAAATTCATCATAACACATTTATCTAACATTAATTTGATATAACACCATAAACACATATATGACTTTGCTAAATTTACCACAAATATAACATTAATAAATAAAATCCATACTAATTAGAACTTAAATAAATAACCCATATAATTTTTATTTCTATAATCTTCAACATTTTAATTACACATATTTATATACTTTTAGAAAAACTAGAACATACATGAAAATTTCCATAAAGGTATATTATTATGTGATCATAATTAATACAACCTACTTTGTTAAACATATGTTTTTGGAGATTTTTTATTTATTAAATAGATATAGAATAAAATTTTGGATGAATTTTAAAATAAGTTGATGATTAGTAAATGTTTATATTTATATATAGAGAGGAGTATACCATTCATGGCATGTCTAATTCTTCTCTTCCTTTGACAATACTCTTTTTCTTGTTTCCTTAATAGATTATCCAATGGCCAATCAATCCTCCCTTTCTTCACTTGATTAACCTATCCTTTGTTCACATTTTACCTTAATCCTTGTACACATGCATGTCAATGAATCAAAAAATACAACTCTTGCCCTTGAACAATAATTTGTTTTCTTGGATATCATTGATGACTGCTGATCACTAAGCATCATATTATAATTGTGACATAGACCACTATCTCATTAACACACATATCCAACTATTAACACATGTATCCAACTACCACATTTTTTTGGACCATGCTTTCTACCATCCGTTCAATAAGATAACTGCTTATCTTTCGTTCATGTTTCATTCATGTTGGCAACACGTAAACACTAGTCGACTATAATATGGTTGACAAAATACTAGTTCGGAGTTGCTTTCTTCTACATCAATCTTCTGGTTAAATTTCCTTCTATTGACTTTGCTTACTTGTGTTTTCTCATTCAAATCTGCTAGCCATTTTTTTTTTTGTAATAATGTGTCTTTAGATCTTAAATAAATGTACCATTATGAAATTTACGCATTCACTTTTAGCATTTAGTTCTCCCATTCTAACAACTTTATATTATATTATAATATAAGCATTAGTTATGATTACGCTTCAACAAAAAAAAAATGTTTTTTTCCTCACATCCTAACAACTTTATATTATAGGCATTAGTTAGGGGTACGCTTCAACCATAAAAATGATGGCATGTCAAAACACTCTCAAACAAGTGGTTTAGGGCCAGTATAGAGCATATTATAATTTCCCCTCTCATTTAAAAAAAAAGGAGATAGATAAATAAATGTTATTAAATTATTTATGAGATTTTTGTGTATTAATTTTTAAGAGTAATTATAGGTTAAAAGCATGGCCTTGGCCTACTCAACTAAGTCTTGTCCCCTTCACTCTACATCAAAGGCTAGTTACATCGTTGAATCCACTCTCAACCATATGCCTTTAGACCATATCATTCTTAGCCAAACTTCTATATTTCTTAGTATATCCTTATTAAACATTGATTTCTAATCTCTAATATGCAAATTTGACATTTCCCTGGTTTGTGAGCATGTTGCATAGTGTAGTAAAAAAGGGCCTATCCATTTCTACATGTTCATCATAGTGTTTCCTCTCGTGGATGTTTTGGTCGTTTGCATCTTCCCATTTCAAATTTCAAATTTTTGTAAGTTTATTCTTATTTGTGTTATTACCTACTTTTCACATCATGGAATGTTCGGGTTCAAGTGGTTTTCTAGCTTGATTCCTTGTAATCTATTGAAGTTTTCTATGTAGTACTTTTCTTTCATTTTGGTGTGTATTCCCAATTTTCCCTTGTATCATTCATGTATATGACTATTCAAAAACTTGCTTATTAATGGGCACCTTTCTCTCTTGATATCCCATTCTTGAAACCATTTCTTGCATTGTTTTTCACAAATTTTATTCTTCCTTTTCAACTCATATTCGCTAATTTTAATTGCAACCATATTGTCGTACATGGATTCCAATTTTTATATATACAAAATCAGTTTTCTCAGTGCCTCCAATAATGGTTATAGTCTTGTTTCACGTACAAATAACTTGTAAGTGGTGATGTTTTATTACTCCTAGACAAACTTAAACAGGGATTTTATACTCTCTCAATTTGGTTCAATTTGTTTCTAGATATAATTATTGTCCATACTTCACATTGAACATGAAGGGGTATTGGGCCCTTATCAATGTTTTGTTCGGTATGTGTTATATTATTTACACAGCTATCCCCATGCACTATAAAATGTGTGATGTGCAGTGTGGGGGGAGGTCAAAAGTGGTGCAGTAGCACCCAAGAAATTTTTTTGGGGGCATTTTTTGCATTTGTTTATGGTATTTTTCCCATGGTTTTATAGTTACACTTAAGGAACTACGATTGTATTCTAATTGAGGGTAAATGGATTGGCGGTTCATGGATGCCATGAGATATATATGTATTTTAATACTGTACAAATGAATATATACTGAAAAATATTGTTGGTTTTCTTGGTTTTGCGTTTCCACGATAAAATATTTGTGTTTATGTGTGTATTTGTTATTGCATATTTTCTATTTTATTAGGAACTTGTTTTCAACAGTTAATTGCATAGGGTTAAAACATATAGTTGATATCAAAGCAACTTTGGCTTCAGGGGGATGCCTTCGTAGCTAAGGGACTTATGGTAGGTCTTGTTATAGTGGGAGATCTACGAAAGTGATTCTTGTGGTGAAAATGAAATGGTGAGTGGTTCAAATATAGAGTTTGAGAAATTCAATGGGCATAGTTTTGAGATATGGAAGCTCAAAAGGAAATATTTGTTGGTGAACATAGATAAATGGATTGATGTGGATCTAGGTTTAGTACCAATATTTTTATCAATGGAAGAATTAACCAAGATGGATAAAAAGGTAAAGAGCATAATAATATTGTGTCTCTTAGATTCAATATTATTGAGTGTTTTAGGGGAAGCTACAACAAAGGATTTATGGGACAAGTTAGGGATTGCGTTACAGGCTAAGTCCCTAACGAACAAATTTTCCCCACGAAAGAAGTTGTATGACTTGAGGATGAAGGATGGAAACAAAATGGCATAACATTTAAACACTTTTAATACCATGACAAGTTAGATATTATATATTGATATTAATATTTCGTATAAAGATAAGTGTGTCAATTTGTTATGTTTTCTACCAGACTCATGGGTTAGTCTAGTTGTTGCCACACGTAGTAATGTAACTACTTTAAGACTTCATGGAATAGTATCATCCTTGTTATTGGAGGAAATGAGATGGAAAAACATGGAATTCCATAACGAAGATGAATTGTATGTAAGAGGAAACTCCTATAATATAAATATAAATAAGTCCTCAAGTGGGAGATATAAATCTCGAGGAAAGTTCATAAAGGTCTATTGGAGATGTGGGGAAAAAAGCATTACAAGAAATAATGTAGATACAAAATTGTTGAGAAAGGGAAGGGATTTGAAGATGCTCCTTATGTAGAAGCAAAAACCTCCTTAGATGAATGAGGGAATATGTACCTGGCTTCTTCAAGCACACATGTATATCATGAGGTATGGCTAGTCAACCTAGGTGTATCATTTCATATGACTCATCACATGGAGTGGTTTTGCGAGTATGAAAGATTCGATGGTGGTAATGTTTCCTTAAAAGATATTTCAACAAATTGAATCATAAAACAAGGAAAATTCAAGTTGAAGCTCATGAGTGGAAGGATTAGAACACTCCATGGAGTTCTGAACATCCCAACATTGGCCAAGAATTTGATTTCAATAATCAAGTTGAGTGACGTAGGTGTAAAATTAGTGTTTGAAAGGGATAATTGTAGTATGGTTCAAGGAGAAATGGTATTTCTAAGAAGAGTTTGGATTGTGAATTTCTATGAATTGTTAGGAAGCATTGTTGGTGATGAGTGCAAAAATTCTATTATTCTTGAGAGTGGAGGATAAGAAGGAAAAAATCCTACAATCTCTAAACAAAAGACTATGTTGTGGCATCAAATATTGGGACACATTGAAGAGAAGGGCCTTCAAGTATTACATGGTAATGGTATGGTAGAAATTATATCTAATTTCTCTATAGATTTTGATTTCTATGAACATTGTTTATATGGGAAGCTAAATTTGGTAATATTCTCCTTTGGTTCTACAAGATCAAAGGGAACATTAGAATTGGTGCATGATGATGTATTTGTACCTATGTCAGTTCCATCATTGAGTAAATCTCTATACTTTTTCTCATTTATAAATTACTTATTGTGGAATACATGGATTTATTTTCTCAAGGATAAATCTAAAGTCTTTGACAAATTCAAAGAGTTTAAGACTCTTGTGGAAAATCAGATAGAGAAGAAAATTAAGGTGTTAAGGACAAGTAATGGCCAAGAATTCTATAGGAAAGAATTCAAATAATTATATAGGAAGTGTGGTATATAAGTAAGGCAGAATATCACTCCATACACATCTTATCAAAATGAAGTTGTGGAAAGGGCCAACACGATGTTGACGGAGAAAGCAAGGAGATTACTTAATGGTGTTGAGTTAGGACAAGAATTTGGGGAAGAGACAATGGACACTATGAGTTATCAAGTAAAGAGATCACCCTCATCAACATTGGATCACAAGACTCCACATGAGGTATGGACTAGTAAGAAACCTTCTCTTAAACATCTCAGGGTATTTGGATGTGATGCTTATGTACATGTTCCAAAGGAAAATAGGAGCAAGATGGATAAGAAAGTTGAAAATTGTATCTCTATTGCATATAAAGATGGTCTGAAAGGTTATAAGCTTTGGAACCCAAAAACTAAGAATCTTGTGTATAATAGAGACCGTATATTCAGATAAATCAAAGATGTTGTCAAACTGGAAGTCCTACCAAAGGAGAAAGAACCAGATATGATAGAGTTTGAATTGAAGGATGATGAATCAAACTGTACACAAGAACGATAATAAGAAGAATATGAACCATAAACTCCAACACCAAGGAGAACGGTTCAAAAAACAAGGCAAGCATCGAGGTAGATCCCACATGATTTTCATTCAAATTTTGCTTTGTTTATTACTTATGATGATCCTAGAACTATTAGGGAGGCAATGAATTTAGAGGGTGTGTGTAGAGAGAGAGATATGTAGCATATAATTATATATATTTATTATTAATAGAAGAGGAGAGAGAAGAGGAGAGAGAGATGTGTTGCTTCAAATATGAAGGGGTATGTATTAACATTTTAATGTGAAGAATGTAAATCATAAATAAAATAATTCCCATACCAACAAAAAGAAAGAAAAAAATGTTAATATTTTTTATCCTAAATATCAGCTTGTGGAGATATCAATATTTCTTGAAATACTTGGATTGATTCAAAGCTGAAGATTTGGTTTGTTGTAAAATTGAGCCTCAATGCTAATCACTTCTTCATGTTCTTACACCTCACTGGAATAAATAAAAAATTACATTATGATTAATTTGTAAAGTTTTTATTATATTAAAATTGAACAATATTAGAGTTGATATTCAATTATATTATAAATGATATAAGTTAATTTAATAT
>APFE031326253.1:69464-83383 GCA_000404065.3 Pinus taeda | reverse complement strand
TTTAATTAATTAATTTTAAAAATATATGTTATTGATCACAAAAGAAAATTAAACTATATGATTGTTTTTAAAAAATTCAACTATATAATCTCTAACTTAGAGTAATGAAATACAATTATTTGTTTTTCTTTTTTAAATATATGTTAGTTAATTAATGAAAAATATAGGTTAATTAATTCATTTTAAAATATATGTTATTGATCACAAAAGAAAATTAAACTATATGATTGTTTTTCAAAAATTCAACTATATAATCTCTAACCTATAACCTATAGTAATGAAATACAATTATTTGTTTGTAAATTCAATCTCGCTTCACATTGGGACAATAAACTCACTGGGTCATAGAAATTATCAATACTCTATTCCTCATTTTGTTGGTTTGATACTCAAGTAAAAAAAAATATAATATTATTTGCCAAAACTTGAAGTTGATTAAACATATGTCAACTCAACTCTTATTATCTACAAAATGTTTGAATCATATAAGATTATTTGCTAAAACTTGAAGTTGATTAAACCTATGTCAACTCAACTCTTATTATGTATAAAATGTTGCATGAAATCACTGAAAAAATTTAAGTAAATTGAAATCATAGTTAAAACTTAGTTGTGCGACGTAAAATTTATCAAAGTAAAAAAATAACATTTCAGATATATAAATTAGGTAAATTGATATTATAATTAAAAACAATTTTGTGTGAGTTAAAAAACAATAATTATCTATGATATAATTGGTATCATAGTTAAAATGCTTTTATGTGAAGTAAAATTCATTCAAGTGAAAATTAATAAGTATTTCACATACATAAATTAAGTAAATTGATATCATAATTGTGTGAGGTAAATTTTATCCCAGTAAAAAATAATAAGTAAAAATCAATAATAGTTAAAATGTATAATGGAAAAGCTAATATATAATATATATAATATATATATAAACAAATGCTTAATGATAATTGTATCTAGAGGAACTCTCCAAACCAATATGGTAGAGATGTTAAAAAAAAAAAAAAAACTAGCCTAGATCCATCTTACCCTCCGATTTACCAAGTGCATAGAGGGATCAAATATCTTGAGATGAAAACCTTTTTTAGAGTGAAAAAATATTTGATCCCTCTAGGTCCCTTTTTTAAGAGTGAAAAGAGATTTGATCCCTCTCCTCTCTTGGTAGATTCACACTCAAGATGGATCTAGGTTGGTTTAATAAAATTAAAAATAAGAATAATATGTATGTGTTTGCTTGTGAGAATATACGTGTGTGTGTGTATTAAGCCTAAGAATATATATGTATGTGTGAGTAAAATAGAAAAATAAAAATAAAATTATGTGTGTGTGTAAAATAAGCATAATCTAACTAATATACAAAATGACCCCTTTTTTGGTCAATTTTGCCAAATATGTTAGAAATCTTTCACAATCATTAGTTTGCAAAGTTCAAGTGCCACAGGGCTTTTTTAAGGTGTCGAAGTCATTTATGCATTCAAAAAAGAATTTTAAACAATAAGAAACCACAATCTCTCAAATTGAATTGTCTAATTATGGGGGAAATGCCATTTTGTCTATTAGTTAGATTGTATAATCACATAAGTTCATCTTAACTCCGACACTCAAAAATAAGATTGCATTTTGAGGCATTTGATCCCTCTAGGCACTTGGTAGCTCTAGAGTTAAATGGATCTATGCTATTGTGTTGATAATATCCAAATACATCTACATCTCATATGAATATATCATGTATAAAACATTTATAAATTAACCTTAGTAAGCAACTAAACTTAGGATTGCATATTTAGACATTTGATCCCTCTAGGGGATTTCTAAATCCATAATTAACTTGGTAGATCCAAAGCTAAAATGGATCTATGCTAGTTGTACAGAGAGTAGCCAAATACATCTACATCTGACATGGATATGTCATATATAAAACATTTATATAGATTAACTTTGGTTAGCAATACATCTCATGTGAATACATCATATATAAAACATTTATAAAAAGTCTTTGTTAGTGCTCAAAAATAGGATTGCACCTTGCCGATATAGAGTTAAGATGAATAATAAATTCCAAGTTAATATGGATTAAGATGGATTTATCCATAGGATTACATCAATATGCATCTATGCTTGAGGTTCTAGTGGTTGAGACATATTACATCAATATGCATCTATGTTTTAGGTGCTAGTGGTTGAGACATCCCACTAAGTGCTTGGTAAATCTGGTGTGTGGGTTAGACATATATCCGAGTGGATTAAGATGGCTCTATCCATAGGATTACATCAATTTGGAGTTTGCTTGAGACATCTCTCTGAGTGCTTGGTAAATCGAGAGTTAAGGTGGATTTGGTAGTGCTTCCTAGATCCAAAGTTATGATGGAACTATGATGGTTGTATGTCCTTATCCATAAGGCCCATTCACTCAAACTATTAAAACCTATAATAAAATAAGAAGGCTAAACACTTTTATTGCCACATAAAAAGCTATAATAAAATTGTAAGTTTAGATTTCATTATTTTTATTGAAAAATAGATTTAACACTCTCAAATACCCTTACTTCAACCAAATTATACAATTTTACCATATAATATTTACCATTCTATTAATTCAAAATAATTCTTACTAAATTTTAGAAAAAAAAATCTTACTAAATTTTAGAAAAAAATATCTCCACATTCATTATACATTTACACTATAAATAATGTTTTACAGAAACGGTTATGGGGCTTTTATATTAATCTTGGGCTGAATGCCGAAAATCTGGTTACATTATGAGCTTCTTTGTCCTGATGCATTTCTCTACTAAGGATGCTGCTGAAGCTTGCATATTTCTTCCTTGGATAGACACCCAATGAGTTGATTTCAGAGATTTTCCCCCACTTGAAGATACAAACAAATTTGTTTAATAACAGACAGTAGAACATGGCAACAGTCTATTTATGGAATGGGTTCCCATGATTCTTCTTCCTCTTTCAGTTTGACCTCGGCAGAGAGTAGGGTAGCTTTATTGGCTTCGATGTCTGCCTTTTTGTTGTGAGTTCTCAACACGTGATAGTACTTCAAGTTCTGAAAATTGTTTTCCAAACCTTTGATCCTAGTAATCAGCCTTGCTAGATTGAGGTTCAATACTCGAGTATTGGAAACCATTGCGTTTATAATGACTTGAGAATCGCCTATAACAATTGCTTCATTTATGTCCAGATCTTTAAGGGTCTTGAGTCCTTGAAGGAGGGCCAAGGCCTCAGCTTGAATGCTGGTAGAATATCCAAGTCCCCAAGCGTAGGAGAGAATTTTTTCCCCTGTTTGATTTAGAACAACACCTCCTGCACCAGCTTTTCCCGGATTTCCCTTTGCTGCTCCATCAAAGAAGAGGGAGTCCTTTGCTTGCGATTTAACCTAATCTTGAAAGTCATTCTCAGGTTTCCTAATTTGCCATTCTTTAATTATGGGGGCTTTTCTGACTGCTGGATGAAATTGAAGTTCTAGAGTTGATCCCCATGCAATGTCTTGTTGACTAAGATTGGAGTCGTCTTTTATATCAGTCAAGCACTCCTTTATGTGGCATTTGATCTTGGCTTCTAAGACTTTGTGGCTCTGTTTTGTGTTTCTAAAAATTCTTCTGTTACGCTCTATCCATAGCTGCCAACATATAATCTTTAGGAGAACAACCCATGCTGCTTTAATTATCAGGTTTTTAGGAGGTGAACCTGGATATCTGTTAGTCCATT
This sequence comes from Pinus taeda, assembly GCA_000404065.3. Lineage (NCBI taxonomy): Eukaryota > Viridiplantae > Streptophyta > Pinopsida > Pinales > Pinaceae > Pinus > Pinus taeda. Next base: position 79,657 of record APFE031326253.1, on the reverse strand, counting down.
CATAGAAGAGTTCAGAAGTGGAGCAAGGAATAGTGAAGTTAGGATCTAGATCATGAGTAAAGAAGGACCAGATCTCCCTGGAGAAGATGCATTCTAGAATTAAGTGAACTGTTGTCTCAGCGTTTTCATTGCACAGTGAGCAGATGGATGGGTCGTGGAAACCTTTCTTCTGCAGGTTATCATAAGTTAAGATTTTGCTGTGACAGTAAATCCAGGTAAAGAAATCAACCTTGGGCCATGAAGACAGTCGCCATATACCTTGCCAAGGAGCTGGATTAGGGGGAACGTATGGTCTCTTGTTCAGTTTAGCATACCCCAAGGAGACTGCGTATCCTCTGGCTTTTGGCCCCCAGCCCATCGCATCTCTTATCCTCGAGTGTGTGGGCGCCATACCATGAAGGGAGTCGAGCAACGTGATCCACTCAGAATTCAGGTTATTCGGCACCTTTAAATGTTTTCAGCCTACCCATATCGAATCGTTCCAGCATGAGATATCCCACAACGTTCTCAGTCCTTCTCTATCCATCCAGCAGTGCAACGAATTAATGGAGGTTCTGACTTCTATTGGTTCCTTATTCATGATTCTGTTCGACCAGATGTTGATTTTTTTTTCCGTTGCCTGGTATCCAGAAAGAATGGGCGGTGATGAGAGATGAAACTCTGTCATAAATTTTGAGGAATGACGAGTTTGGCAGATGGATCACATTTTCTAAGCATCTAGATTTTGGACCTCTGAAATATTTTTTCCAGAGCACCTTTTGGGCCCAGCCAGGATTGGGTGCAACGATCCTCCAAATGATTTTTGCAGCCATTGCCACATTCTGTTGACAAAGATTTTTGAAATTTAGGCCACCTTCCCACAATGGCTTGGAGATGATATCCCAGCTGATAAGAGGGATCATTTTTTCATTCTGTTTCCCTCCCTTCCAGAAGAATCTCCTTATGTATTCCTCCATTTTTTTTAGAATGGATGTCGGAGCGAGAAGCCCAGCGAATTGAAATAGAGGCAAGCTGGTGAGAACTAACTTAATTAAGACGGTTTTGCCAGCAGTATTCAGCCAGGAATATCCCCAGGCTTGAATCTTTGCCTTGAATTTTTCCAGCTGCGGGAGCCATTATTTTCTTGTAGGTCTCTTGTGAGTTATTGGGAGGCCCAGGTATTTAAAGGAAGACCAGGAGGTGGAAGCTTCAAAGCCCAAGCATCTGGAGATGGTAGATAGCAGTCTAGGCGTAGTATTCTAACTGAAAATATGGCATTTTCTCTTGTTAACAACCCTTCCTGAAGCTTCACTGAAATCATCTAGAACCGCTTTGAATTTAGTGGCAGAGGAAATAGAGGCAGGAACCAACAGCAAGGTGTCATCCGCAAACAAAGCATGATTAATATTTTTGATCCCTCTTGCAATACACAGTCCATTGATTTCTTGGTCTTGCAACTTTTTGTCAAGAAGGAAGCTAAGGGCTGAGGCTTGGATGACAAAGAGCAGGGGGGATAGGGGACACCCCTGCCTAAGTCCTCTCAAGGCTTTAAAAAAGTCTGTGGCTCTTCCATTAACAAGAGGAGCAATCCATGGCTCCGAGATGCATGCCCGGATCCATTTATTGAAATTTTCTCCAAAACCAAACTTACACATAACATTTAAGAGAAAGCTATGATTTACTCGATCAAAATCATTTGCTAAATCAAGTTTAATCACCATACCTTGCTCTTTTCGAAGGAGACTTGAGTGAATTGCCTCTTGAACTAGTAAAAGTTGTCCATGATCTTCCTGCCTTGGATGAATCCTCCTTGATTCTCTGGAATTATTTTAGGGAGAATGAACTTCAGTCTATTTGCAATTACTTTGGTGATTAATTTGTATCCTGTATTACATAGGGAAATCGGCCGAAATCTGCTGAAGTTATTGGCACCTTTTTCCTTGGGGATGAGTGCTAAAAACGCATAATTAGTACTGCCTCCTATTTTGTGAGTATTTTGGGATTTTTGTACCATTTTGTGAAGGTCTTTTTCAACAATCGGCCAGCAAGCTTGAAGGAATCTAGCAGAGAAACCGTCCAGCCCAGGTGCCTTATCTGGGTCTATATCGAAGAGAGCCTTTTTCACTTCATCTTTAGTGGCTTTGGCCTCAAGAGATTCATTAATTCGCTGAGAAATTACAGTGGGTATATTATCTAACAGATCTTGATAATGGCTTGGATCCTTGTCTTCACTATATAAGTTTTGGAAATGAGCAAAGGCTGCTTTCTTATGTGATCAAAATCCTTATGGATGTCTCCCTCTTCTTTAATCTCTGAGATGGTGTTGAAACATTTCCTTTCTTGGGCTTGTTTGTGAAAATAAGCAGTGTTCCTATCCCCTACTTTAAGCGAGAGGTTCCGGGATTTCAATCTCCAATACTCTTCTTCAGCTAAGCAGGCTTTGTGGTACCGCTGTTGCAACCAGATTTCTTGATCCAATAAATCCTTTGTGAGCATTGTGTTCTCCATTCCATTTTGATGAGAAACAAGAGCAGCTTTGATGGTTTTCCTTTCTGTGGCCAGATTGGACAGCGTTTTGGCCCATCTTTTTAGAGCTCCTTTCACTCTTCTGAGCTTTTCCTCCCAAATATAGAATGGCGATCCTTTAACTGGCTGGTTCCAACATTCCTTGACAGTTTGCATGAACTCAGGCTCCTTTACCCAAAGAGGGATGAATCTGAATGAAATAGGGCCCAAATCATGATGAGCTAAGAGTTCTAGCTTTATGGGCTTATGATCAGAGATGTTGTTGGCGAGAATACGCATTCTGGGCTCTAATCCTAGCAGTTAATAGGAACTTTGAATGATAAATCTATCTAGCCTGGCAGCAATGTGTCCAGGTCCCACTCTTTTATTAGACCAAGAGTACTTACCTGAAGAGGGTTTGATGTCCAACAAATCCTAGTCTTGCACTATGTCCTCCACCCATTCTCTAGCCGGATCTCTAACTACGCTGCCTCCCCTTTTTTCTAATGGATGCAGGGTGAGGTTGAGGTCGCCAGCAATTATTATATTTTCCAGGTTTGTCAAATCTGCTTGTTGTCTTATAAAGTCCCAACAGCCTTTTTTTTCCCCAACGTTGACTGGAGAGTAAACATTGAATAGACAAAACGTTTCCTTGGTGTCCAAGTTCTGCATTTTCAGCAACAACCAATGGATGTTCGTAGCCTCGAATAGGACTGTAAATTTATTGGCGTTCCAAAGAGTGCCTATCCCTCTTGAGGCACCCCGGGCAGAGGTTGCTCTTGCTTAGATTTTTTCCAAATTTTCTTGCTTGCTTGAAGGAAGACTATGTCTTCCAGCTTTGTCTCCTGGACGAGAAGTAAATCTGGGGTTTCTTTCCTGACTAGACTTCTGATGGCTTCTTCTTTAGCTTTGCTCCCCATACCTCTGCAATTCCAAGAGATGACCTTCATTATTTATGCTTCTGGTGGGCTCCCTTGGAGCCTTGGGGCAGATTTTTCAATATCTTAGACTTTGAGGCTAGCATTTTTTCCAAGGTTGGTTCACTGCCCTGAAGTTTTTTCTTTGTAGGTCTCCTGCTCCCTTTTTTCCCTATCTGTTTTCCGGCCTCTTGTTGATCTTCTTACCGAGGTATGGGACTCTCCTATTTCTCCTTCATCTTCTGATTCATCCGTTTCCTGCTCTTCTTCATCATCTTCTATGATCATGGCTTTTGGATCTTCAACACTTGTTCCTTTGAGGGAGTACCTTTGCTTGTGGGAGCTGTTTTTTGAGCCTCGGTCTCCTGTATAGCTTCTGCCTCCTTTTGAACCTCGTCCTCTTATGTGTTCTCTAGTTGCAAACTCAGGGGATCGTACTTGTTTTCAAGAATGGATTTAATGGAGAACATTTACACTATAAATATTATCCTATTATTAAATAAATTTAAAATTACACCATAAATATTATCCTATTATTAAATAAATTTAATTCTAACTATTTTAAAATGAGATGATATTCTTCTCACGTAAATTCTATTTGATATAATAAAATTTCAAATTTCATTAAAATATTTAGTCTTTCTTGATCATAATTTTTTTAATTAAATATAATATTATTTTCGATCATAAATTTATTAAATTATTTAATCTTTCTCTATCATAAATTTATGATAATTTTTAAAATAAAATATAAAATTTAAAGTGATACACACTTTACCATTTGTATGGATCACTTAGAATACACTAAATATTTTTAATGTCTCTTTTTCTAAACTACTTAGGCACTATCGTAGTGCCTTTCCAAGAAACTCACTTGGTGGCCTGACGATTGCTCGGCTTCATCTAATAAAGTTAAATTCGAATATGAAAACATGTAAAGTGTCAATATGTCACATAGTGGAATCATAAAGAAAGTGTCAATATGTCCAAAATTATTTCCAAAAACAACACAAATGGGAGTGTTCAGGTTTACTAAAAACTAAAATCAATGTTGTTGTGTCTGCTCTTAAAGGGATACTTATGTATCTAACAAATCCAATGACCAAAGACCCCACTAACAAAAGTGTTTGATGTGTTTGAATAAAGTGCTTGATCAGTGTGACCATTAAGTTTGACATGGCTAAGGGTGGAAATTCAAATTTATATATATATAGATTCGCTGAGTTGAATTTTTCTTTGGTAATTTTTTCCTTTCTTCATTAACAATTTTTTATTAATATTATTTAATTATTACTCAATGATTTATTCAAAATCTTCTAATCTTTTTATTGACTAATCTAAGCTTAGTCACATTTTATCTTTTATATCTGTCATCATTAAAATCCTATGATTAGATAGTTCACATGCATCTTAATTACTTAAACAATCTAATTTTTTCTTTGGTTTTATGTTACACAATGTTTGAACTTTTGAACTTTTGAGTAATCATTAATAATCATTTACCCAATGAGCATCTTGTTACAATTACCACACTCACAATTCTATAACTAACATATGCCTCCCACTAGCACATTTTTGCAACAAAGATTATTTCCCTCTATTCAATTCATCAACCACTCATCCTTCACTCATGTTGACAACATGCACACAATGATCAAGTACATTTTAGTTGACAACAAATTATTTGATTTTCTTGTTTGTCAATCTCTTTTGATCAAACATCCTTTCATTAACTCTCAATGGAGTTTATCTAGTTTATGAGGACATGTGATTCAACACTTTTAGGGAATAATACACCTTATTTCAAAAGCTTATGAAACAAAAATGATTGTAATATCCAATTGATCATTTAAAGGTCAATCCCTTGCATAAGAAAGACATTCATAATACATATCATATTTAAAGCATTTGTAATGCCTTAGAGACAATTGTAATGTTTTCCCCTAATTTAAAAAGAAAGAAATATAAATAAATAGGTATTTTTATATCATCTGCAAGCATGAATGGTCATATGAACAACAAAGTTTATATTTTGTGTGTTAATTTCCAAGAGAATAAAGCAAGGAATTATGATAACTAGAGCTAGTGATGTAATGGCATGTCCAAAATCATAGATTTGGTGTACCAAACTAAATCTTGTTCCCTTTACTCTAAATTAAGGGGTACTTATGTTGTTGACTCTACTATAAACCATATGCTTCTTATCCACATCATTTTCTCAGCCATTTTTTTTTGTACCTATCACTAGATCTTCATGAAAATTTGATTCTCAATCAATTCTCAAATGCAAAGTTGATGTCTCTTAATTTACTAACATGTTGTGTGGTGTAGGAGAAAGTGCTACCTAGTTTCTAACTGCACAATCCTCCATACTCATCAAGCCTTTCATAATGTGGCTCCTTTGGTTGTCCTATCTCCACGTTTCACATTTCAAATTATGTGAATTGTGTGACACCCCTTTCATTACCCCAAATTTTGTAACATAATTAAAAACATATAATGTTGGAGTGCCAATATTTATGTTATGATTCAAAAATCTGTTATATGATGTAATGTTTATTTTTATTAATAAAAATGCTAGAGTTGTTGTGAAAACCCTTTTGGCTACCCCTCTTGTCATTATCATTGTGACTTTCTAATTCACATAAATATTTTGGAAATGTAAACACAATGATTGGCTGAGAGGAGTGAACGTAGGTTCATAGATATGAGGATAAGTTGCTTGAGAATTGGTTAATTTATGCCATTCATTTAATATGCCACCGTTTTTCTAACTGGGTTTAATGGCCTGTACAACATGCAAGGAGGTTGAGTATGGGATTCCTGATTGATTCAAGTTGACTCAACTCCCGGATTTAACCAAGATCTTTTACTTTCGTAATGTGATTAGAATTGCAATTAAAATAACATATAGGAACATATTTGCATGATGTAAAGAAGAAGGAACATGAAAAGAATCAGCAACATAAAACTCAAGACGTTGATAATAGAGTTCGTCCAGGGGGGACTACGTCTCCGGGCACCGGTGTCAAGATGGTGTAGGCTGCTGCATTAAGTGCTGTCAATAATGATGATGTACATAAGAGGTGACGTCGCTATCATACAAGGAAAATTCCCTCATGTAGGAGTGGTTCCAAGAGATGTTTTGCTACAAGAACTCTCAGTCAAAAGGGACTCCTATTAGTATGACATAAACTCATGCATGATGACAATGGACATCCTGCCAACATGGCATAAAAGGGATCTCAATGCAAACATACATGGCGACACATGTGTATCCCATCAACATAACTACAAAGGGATCTCAAACAAAACATGGCGAATCATGACAACAAGTACATCACACAAATGATTCCGCGTCACATCAAGCAGGAATCATGAAACAAGTATGAAAACAAGATCCCACATCAAACATCAAACAAGGATCTATGCAGCACAATGCATCTCATAGCAAAAAGAAGTACATGAACATACTTCACATACCTCACATCCTGGGGTCATCTGAAGAAAAGGATGTCAAACTGCTGAAGCTGGCCATACCATTAGTCTCGCAGCGTCGAATCTCACAGAATGACTGCTCGCACATTGAATGCTGACATCTACACTCCACTTTGAAAAGTGACCGAATAATGAAATGATCAAATGGAAAATCTGAATGCACCATCAGATTTTTGGCGTTGAATAGTGTAAAATCGACTGTCAAATTTCTGAATTCTGAGAAAGTGAAAATCTGGGGCTACAAGAATCTTTTAGATTCCCCCTAGATTCCTCAAAGATTCCCTCCTTCGGGTCATTTGAAGATTTGCTGCTCAGATCAAAATTATGACTACGCCATCAGGTTCCTTGCGGAATTATGAGAAAAATGAGTATGAAGTTGGCTGCATTCTGACTCTTGCGAATTTCAGCGTCCAAGGAATCTAGAACTCAAAGATTCTTGAAGATTCTCCTCCACTGGGAACCTGTAAATTTGCCACTCAAAAGGAGAATCCGACCTCGCCATGGAAGTCCCTGTGAAAATCTAAGAAAATTGATTGTAAACTTGGTTACATTCTGATAAAAAGAATTTTTACCTCCTTGGAGAGTCTTCGGGCATCAAACAATATTCTGCCTCGAAATCTGTGTCAAGGTTCTACCTCCCTTATCTTGAAATCTGTGCCGCACTTCTTCCTCCTCCTACACTGAGAAAATTAAGGTTTTTATAAGCTTTCCCAGGTGGATATGTCAATGAAAGGTTGGTGGCTTGTTGGTTAAGGTGGGTAGGTCGGGGGATCAAATCTCACCTGTCCCAAAAATACATAACACCTTCTTTTTTTTTTTAACCGCATGTGGTTAAGTTTGGCACATAACTATTTTATATGAGTGCGATTAATGGTTATGTATAAGCCGTAATAAATGGTGTTGTTTTGTTGTGTTTGGTTGGTGGATTAACATGGGACCGCTGCGTGGGCGGGGCCGGTGGCCTCGGCCGTGGGTTCAACTCCCACCGGTCTCGTACCATATATGTAATGTGGGTTGGGTGTGATGTGGGTGGCAGGGTCATGGTCTGCCACCACTTTAAATATATAAAATATATATATAAATATATATATATATTAATATAATATAATTATATATATATATATATATATATATATATATATAATATATATTATTAATATAAATCTCTCTCTCCTCTTCTCTATAATATATATATATATATATATATATATATATATATATATAATTCCTTGTTATAAAAACAAATTGGTCGTTTTTGGAAAATTCGAAAATTGACCGTCAGTGGCATTTTATGAGGCCATAATTTCTCCCGAAAGTTGGCCGGAATCCGGTGACTGGATTTCGGCAAAATTATGCCTTAAGCTTGCCAAGTCACCTGGTCAATCCTGAACTTTGACTGCCTCTAACTTTCGCATACGAGCTCGGTTTGACGAACCGTTCGCACCGTTGTGATTAGGACGATGATATCTACGCTCTGGTCCTAGTTTGAAAACATTATGATCACTTTGATTTTTGCCCCTTTTTGAGTCCTCCTGGACTTCTACATGTGTCTAGTGCCACCTAGATCAATCCTCCCCACTGAGGAGCTTTTGGTGCTCCAAAAGCATGAAAAATAATCTGCAACTTCTCTGTACCTTGTCTGCATCACAAGCATCCTGAAAGGTCTCGCTTCCATCTCCTTCACCTTCGTTCTTCGGAGCCTTAAACAATGAGCCGGTACCTGCAACCTCTGCAACCTGTAGTACATTGTTTTTGAAAATTACATGCTTGAATTTCATGACCAACTAATGACCCAAGCATCCCATACTTGCCATGAGTTAATAACACATACTCGGTGGTCAAGTTTACATCAAGATGGACGCAATACCCCAACTATGAAAACAAGGCCAACATATCATTGTTTCTTCAACAAGTGATGGAGAACACATCATCACTGCAACACATGATTTATAACAATAAGGCCAAACACTATTTTTCTTTGACAAGTGATGGGAACACGACATCACTTTCACAGTTTATCATGCAACTCAAAATAAGACCAGACATCATTGTGGTCTAACAAGTGATGGAAAACACATCATCATTTTTACATTTTAAAATGAAACAAATGATTTACAAAAGCACAACCATGACAAGCTAACATATCTAGAAACCATTTTTCACTTATTGCTGTGAATGGGTCGCCTCCCTGTGGTGGTTTTTCTTGTCGAACAATTGTTTCACTTGGTTCATGCACCGACACTTTGTCTTTAAGGCACTGCTTTGGATGTACCCTCCAACAAGTGGCTCTTTCATGGCCACCTTTGTCGCAATGACTACAATACATCTTCTTCCTCCAGATTTGCTTACCATGATCCTTTACCTGCTGTTGAAAGGGTCTTTCACGCCTCTTCTTTGTTTGTGCTGCTATTCTTTTCCAACACTTAGAAAATGTATGGTTATGTAATCCACAAAGGTACATGTTTTTCGATGCCATGTTTTACGCTCATCATTAACAACATGATTATAATCGAAATGAAGATTCGAATATCAAAACTGGTTATACCTTTCCTTGCCATCTCTGGTGTCATTATGGTCATAAGAGCTTGCCTCAGCTCTTGCCCTGCCATGGGCATTTCCATGGGATGATGGGGATGTGTTTCAATCATTCTCTTTCCTCGACGATTTCAAAGATGTCTCAGAAGAATTTGACACCTTCGAGCATTCTCCCTCGGTGTATCTCAAGCCTGCAAATTGAGGTCTCTACACAACCTCCAATGGTGGAGTTATGCCTTGGTTATTAACACCAAGTTCTTTTTCGTCCTTGTGCCTCATCCTAGTAGGGAGCCTCATGTTTGTCCCCGTAATTGGGATCTCCCGATCTCCAACAGAAATCATACTATGTGAAGATGAAACCGAAAGTAAATCAACATCTTTTACCTCCACTGTCGAGTTGCAAAGAACTGATGAGGGCTTCTCATCATCTATTGTTGGTGGTTCGCTAGCTGTCTCATTGCAATCCCAAAATTCCTTTCTGACATACCCAAGTTTTGCCTGATGGGGTAATTGTTATGCAACCAGCTCAAGAAAAGATAGAAAAGATAGATCAACGCCTTATAATTCAGCCTCTTCGAGGGGGAAACCTCCTTTACATTACATAAATGAACAATGCTTGGATGATACAAATGAAAAGACCTCCTTTCTATATATAGGAGTCTAAGGGGTCATAAAATAATCAGAGCCGACATAACAATAATAATGTGAGGGCACAATAATAACAATAGTGGGCTTCTATGGGGCACAATAGTAACAATA
>APFE031326253.1:36083-49442 GCA_000404065.3 Pinus taeda | reverse complement strand
TTTTAATTCCTTGTTATAAAAACAAATTGGTCGTTTTTGGAAAATTCTAAAATTGACCGTAGGAGACATTTTAATGAGGCCACAATTTTGCCCAGAAATTGGCTGGAATCCGGTGGCCAGATTTCGACGAAATTGTGCCTTCCTTAAGCTTGCCAAGTCACCAAGTCAACCCTGAAATTTGATTGCCTCTAACTTTCACATACGAGCTCGGTTTGATGAATTGTTCACACCTTTGCAATCAGGATGACGAGATCTACACTCTGGTCTTAGTTTGAAAACATTCTGATCACTTTGATTTTTGTCCCTTTTTGAGTCCTCTTGGATTTCTGCATGTTTCTGGTGCCACCTAGATCACTGATTGAAGAACAAGCCCATGCCACCTCTTCCCTTGTGGTGTGTGTTAGGTGTTCAAAATGCAAGAGGGGAGACTAGTGGTCGATGGAAGAAAAGAGGTTGAGTATACAAAGAAGACATTATTTCATTCATTGATCATTCTAATATGGTGGCATTTGGTGGTAATGAAAGGTATGCAAGAGAGAGTACATACATCGGGGATGTGCTAAGTATGAATATCATGTCAGGGTATGCATGTGGTGATTGCGACAAAACTTGTTAGGAAGGAAGCATGCAAGGGTGTGTGTCTTGACAGAAAGGCAAGAAAAAGGAAGGTGGAGGCACAACATAGTATGGATTCATGTGGGGTTATGTGGGTGGAACCACTGGGTTCTCTGGATCCATGTATCACAGAGTGTTGACTAGTAAGTTTGGATCACAGAAGTGAAAAGAAGAAACATGTGGATACATTATGCATTCTAGAGCCCTACAAGGTGGAATAAAATGTACTATGGAGTCTTGGTAAGTGTAAGCATTAGCATTGGAGCAGGAGCACATAGGTGGAGGCACAATGTAGTATGGATTTGTGCTGGGTTAAGTGGGTGGAACCACTATGTGCTCTAGATCCTTGCATAGCAGATGCAAGGTAACATGGATGAATATAAGGAAAAAAGACGAAGTAGGTGGAGACACTATGAATTCTGAAGTCCTACAAGGTGGAGCAGGTGGAACGTAATGTATTCTAGAGTCCTTGTGGTCATAGGGGAAACTCTCTGTATATTTGTGACACCTAAAAGTGTGCAAGTTAAGAGACCATGCATTCTAGAGTCTTGTGAGGTGGAGTAAGTGGAACATAATGTACTCTGGATTCTTGGTTAGTATAGGTAATCTCTGTGTTTTTTTATACCTAAGGGGTTAATAGAAAGAGATTTGGTGTGCTCTATATTCCTAGTTGAGCAAGTGGAGAAAAATAAGGATATGGTCTTGAACTAAGTGGGTAGAGATGGTGTGGTCTTTGAATCCCTATTAGATAATAGTGATTAGCATCAGTTGAAATTCCCTTGAGAACTTACCCCTTAGACTATGAATCTGTCTCCAGGGTTGTTGTAATCTAGGGAAAAGTGTACATGGTTACCAATAGCATAGACATCAAGCATTCACAAAGCACATCATATAATAGACAAAAAGAGAAGTGATACAAGTAGTGGAGAACCAGTAGAAGCACACTTTATATTATGTCTTTAAAATCCAGGTCAAACCAATACATCAATACATAGACATATTTATTCCATTTTGGTACATTACAACAATCAAACTATCCAACCAGAATCTTAACTAATTTGACTTACCTTAACAGTCATCTTTACATTGTTTGTTTATCTAGCTTGACAAGGCTAATTGACTAACTCAACTAGCCCCTCCAACATACGCCCCACCCTTAAAGCCCTCTTCGTCCTGAAGAAGGGGATATGATCTGTATTAGATCATTATATATTTTTTCGTCCATCTTGATGTATTTGGAGTGGAAAAAGTGGAGTAATCAGCTCATGGGACCATTTTTACTGTAGTACCAAGTTTGGAAAAACATGGTATGAAACCTTATGGGAGCATTTTGAGGCATCAAATGACATTTTTTGGGGTAAATTTTTTTTGCTTTAGCGCCGCACATTTTCATATTACTTTATACACAAAGATCTTTCCAATGACACAAGAAGTGTGTCAATCGAAGTTTGTATCCGAAAGTTATGCCACTTATAAGTTAACCTTCCTGTTTTCACACCTATAGTTTGGGAGGATATCACGTCAGCCCCCATTATTCATGGAAAAGGGGTTAGCCAAGTGATTATAATGTAAAAACCTTTAGAAGATTCTATATTGTAACTCCAGCTAACAGTTGATGTAGTCAAAATTAACCACAAGCAGGCTATCGAGTTGTGTTATAACCGGGCCACTAGGAGGAAGAGACATTCCATTCTTTCAAGAGAATTTTGTTCGATAGATGAGCAAAGATAACCAGGAGAGATAGGAGGTAGAGCACACATAGAGGATTTGTGCATTGTAGAAACCCACCGGCCACAGACATTACTTCTTTGTACCTGCAACCATATATCCAGACAGAGAAAGAAATCGAAGCGACCTCACCTTCCATCTGGGTTTTCTCCCGAATGGTTTTCCTAAAGAGCATATATTGTGTCTTATATGTGTGTGTGTGTGAGCTTATTTTTTCATTCTCTATTTTTTTGCATAATTTCTATTTGGATGTATGCACTAATTACAGCTAAATCTACAGATCTTAAAGTTTAAAAACTATAATAGTGTAGAATCTCAGATTTTAAATATAATATTATCAGATATGTTGTGATGAACTGTCCAGTGTAATATCCATGGAACTTTATGGATCATTTGGTATCAGAGAAATTTTCTTTGGGTATTTTATGGAGAATGTAGGATCTAGATTAGTAGGGCAAAAAATCACAATACCCTAATCATGGCTGACGAATCTATAAATGAACCACATGATCCTGCAAAGGTGAGGTTTACACGGTTGGAACAACAAGTCACATATATCAACCGCAATGTAAGCCTCCTCATGGCGACCTTGAATAGAAATATGGGGATATTTGGAGAATATGGGGGTTAGAATATGTAGGACAAATCAGAATGGGGATTACAATATTAAGGAGAAATGGAGAACCAGTCGAAGAAAGGACCTGAAAAAGATCAACCCAGTTTGAGTGTCGTGAACCAATCACAATCCATGATTAAAATGGAATCAAAATTCGATATCAAGTCATACCACAACAAGATCAACACTCTGAAGCTGAACCAATAGTTGAAGCAACTGGAAGTTTATTTCAGCGTCCATCAGATCAAGGAAGGGAAAAAAAGATCTCATTCTTGCAGTTGAAATTAGGGGGCCATGCACTAACTTGGTGGGAGAGCCACACGGAAACCATGAGGTTGGAGGGAGAACCTAGAGTGACTAAGTAGGAGGATTTCAAACCATTATTAAGTCACATGTTTATCCCATTGGGTACGTGGAGGACCATTGGATCTATTGGCATTACTTGATGAAGATGTCGGGCCAAAGCGTGCAGGAGTACACCACGAAATTCAGGAAGATGTCTATAATGTTGGGTATCTCTCCAAATAACCTAGACGTACTCATCAAGTATTTGGGGGGTCCACACTTCCATCTGTGTGAGCAAGTGATGTTGTTCAAGACCAAATTGGTGGATGGGGCTTGTGTACAAGCACAATACCTGTGGAACATAGGCCTAAAGAAAGCGCAATCAAGTGGATCGAAGCAAAAGAGAAACAAGAAGATTCTAAGGAGGGAAAGAAGAAAACAAAAGGGGGAAAGATAAGAAGACAACAACCACAACACGCCAATGCAAATATCCTAGCAACCAATGCAACATCAATGTCCATACAAAAGAAAAAAGTTGGAAGTTGCATCAAGACCTAAACCTGAAGAACAAGAAGAAGAATCTCGTGGCCACTGATTCAAACAACCAAGTTGAAAATAGCTCAGATGTGGATGAGAAGATTGCTTGTATGTCAGTACAAAAGGAGGTGAGTCCGAGTAGCCTTCAACACCAAGAAGAGAAAGAAATGACCAAACTATTCAATATAAAGATACAGGTCAAGAAGATAAATATTGATGCTCTATTTGACTCAGGATCATAGGTGAATCTCATTGCAGCAGAGCTAGTCAAGAAGTTTGGGTTGGAATTTCTTAATCATCCAAACCCATATCCGTTGGTATGGGTAAATAAGGTTGTAGAGTTGAAGGTAACAAAATAGTGTAAAATTAGATTTGTTGTCAATGGTGATTTTATTGATGAAGTATATCTTGATGTGGTTCCCCTTGATGTATGTGGAGTCATGTTTGAGATTCCATACATGTACATGCGTGATGCAATATTCATGAGGAGATATAACCAATATCAACTTGTTAAGGACAAATTTTTGTCCATCATCAAAGCACACAAAGGCAAGTCAAAATTCTCATTAGTAAGTGCCAACCAAGCCAAGAAATTGATCAGTTCCAGCAAGAAGTATGTCTGATTGTTTTTAAGAGAAAATTAGTCTGAAGAGGAGTCAATAAGATGTTAGGCATTCTTTGAGGGGTGTGTTAGTGCTCGAATCTGCCTTAGGCTGAAATAAGGCAAGACTCAAGGCAACATCATACCACGCTCAGCCTCGTAGCTAGCCCTACGAGGACAGGAGAGGGCTCTCTCCGGGACTATCTCGGCAGAAAAGTATTCAAAGGGGCTGAGATGACCGATAAGGAATACTGATTTTAGGCTAGTAAATTGATAGAAAGGGTTGTTTTTGATAAATGATGGGGTTTTCTGGGCTGCATGGGGCTAAGAACAGCTCGAACAGAGAAAGATAATCAAAAACACAGATTATCTCCTGAGGCAAGGTAGGCAAGAAATTTAACAATTAAATTGAAATAAACGGAATGGAAAGACTGCTGAGAAGTCGACAAGGGCATAAAAGATGGATCCTTGTCAAACAGAAGAAAACATTAAATATGAATACTTCCTAAAGACAGAGCAAATAAATTGGATTCTGCCTTTCTCACTTAAAAGTATTCAACAAAAATGATTATGAGATGAAATGTAAAACATCACAAGCTACACATGAGACATAGGAAAAGACAAATGTTAAATTTCATACCGCAGGAATCTCAGAAGCCAGAGCTGTGTATTTTAATTAAAATCTCTGTCAAAAAAATCTGTACAATAAAATTCTGTCTTTTTTCCTCCACGCACCTCTCAGAACTCTCCCTTCTGGATCTGCCTGTACTAAAATATCTTTAACTGCTGCGTTAGGAACATAAGCTAGAATATGGGAATGCAATATGTACACACGGAAATCTTTCAAGGCCTTTACGAGCGCAAGTGCTTGCTTCTCAATGATGTTATATTTCAATGCTCCATCTCTAATAATGCGACTGAAAAAAGCAATGGGCTTTTCTACACCTTCTCTCTTCTGCATTAGTACAACTGCCAAAGTGTGCTTAGAAGCAAATGAAAACAAAATAAAGTCTTGAGTGTAGTTGGGGCTGATCAAAATAGGAGCTAAAGAAAGAGCTAACTTCACTAAATTAAATGATTTAACCGCCTCTTCGGTCCACTTTACCTGACTGTCCTTCTTGAGCATGCTTGTGATCTCTCTAAGATGCTCTGCTAGATTTGGAATGAAGCGACGCAGAAAGTTCAGTTTACCATTGAAGGACTGAATTTCTTTTTTGTTCCGGGGCTGTTCGATTTGCTGAATGGCTTCAACTCGTGCTGGATGAATACGAATACCGTCTTTAGATATGATGTGGCCAAGAAGTTTTCCCTCATCCATGGCGAAAAGACTCTTTTTAGGATTCAATGAGATGCCATATTTTCTGCACTTTAGGAAAACAATTTTCAAATGATATAAATGTTCCTCATTAGAATTTGAAAACAAGGTTAAGTCATCAAGATAAACAACCAAAAATACATCTTTCTCATTGGCGAAAGCCACGTCCATTGCATGCTGAAAGGTAGCTCCTGCATTTTTCAAACCAAACGGCATCTTTGCATAATGAAATGTTCCCCATGGAGTGGTGAACGCTGTCTTGTCACGGTCATCTTCATGCACTAAAATCTAATTGTAACCTGAATAACCGTCGAGTAGTGACATCCTTGATGCTCCAACTACTCGCTGCAATATATGATCCATTTTGGGCAGCGGGTAATTTTCCTTTAAGGACACCTTATTTAAATTTCTGAAGTCAATACATAAACGGATCTCACCTGTCTTCTTTCTTACGGGCACCAAGTTTGATATCCAATCTGAAAATCGGATAGGGACAATGATTCCTGACTTATACAATATGTTTACCTCTTTCTCAATTGATGACAGCAACTTCGGATTGATTCTCCTCAATTTTTGACGAAAAGGCTTCTGACTTGGCTTAATAGGAATAGTATGCTAAATGATATTTGTATCATATGTTTTAAGATCTGAGTAATCCCATGCAAATAGATCAGAAAATAAGGACAATAATTTCATATATTCAGCTTTTACCTTTGGTGACAATGACCTTGATAGCTTAACCAACTTGGGATTTTCAGCTGTCCCAATGTTTACCTCTTCAACACCCTTTTCATTTGGTCTCAATGTCGGTTTGCGTGCCACATCATCTTGGTCAAATAGATCCTCTAAAGGAATCAATCCCTTAGGAATAATGTTGTCCTTGAGTTGCAGCACGTCCATTTGACTTATTTGTATATCGTCAATACCATTATCATTTTCAGTATCTATTGAGGAATCTTTGAACTTACCCTTATTTTGCAGAAACTCATTGATCTCTTCATCATCTTGAAAAACTTGCCAAGAACGTTGATTGTCCAGAACAGTGGGACGATGCTTCACATGAATCTCGAATTTGTTTCTAGAATTCATTGGAATTTTTAAATTGCTTGCTGCCTTAGAAAGTCCATCAGCAACACCATTTTGTATGCGCGACACACATGTCAAGGTATGGTCTGAAAACAACTTAAAAATATCTAACACTGCATTTCGATATGCTCTCATACGAGGATGCTTGGCCTGAAACTCACCTTTAACTTGTTTTATTACCAACTCAGAATCACCATAGACCGCAATCTTCTTTGCTTTCAGTTTCTTAAGAATCTTTAGGTCAGCAATGAGAGCCTCATATTCTGCCTCATTATTTGAACAATCAAATGCTAGTTTATAGGAACACACTCTCACCTTGCTTGGAACTTTGTATTGAGCCGAAAAAGGACTTCGAATCCACACACCAATACCAGAACCATCACTACCTACTGCGCCATCGAAATCCATGGTCCAAAGACCATCTTCATCCTCCTCCAAGTGCTGAAATTGTACTGCCTCTGATTTTTCTATTTGCTGCCCCTTTTCTTCAGCTGTTTGCTCCATGATAGCTTGCTTTTCTCCTCTTTCCTTTTGGAGAACTTCTTTGAAATTTTCAGTGATCTCTGGTATATCTTCCGCTTGAACTAACTGACTATCTATATCATTAAAACTATTAGCAAATAAAACAAACGACTCCAAATCTGTATGTACATAATTTACAGGATGATTGATCGGCTTCTCTTTACTAGTTATCATATATTTCATCTTTTGCTCGCAATATAGCTTTCTCATTTGACCGAAGACTGGAATTGTGGCATAAGAGAAGTCTAACTGTAGAGTACCCTTCAACTTAGCTCCCCAAGATCTCGAAAGTAGCATACCAAAACATGGAGGAATGTCTGCCACAACCACATCCATCAAGACATTTTTTGCTGGGATTTGGTCTAAACTAACAACCAAATCTTTGATGAGCCCGATACATCTCACACGGCTGGAATCAAATGAGTATAAATCATGATATCTCCTTGTTATGTCTAACCCCAGCTTCTCCATGATCGCCTTTGGCATCAAATTGTGTGAAGCACCCGAATCGAACATGGCATTGTGCAAGACATATTCATGCAATCTCAAACTGATATAAAAGGGAGGAACATCACTATCAGGGGACTGACCATCCAATGCTGGCCCAAAGATCAATTCGGGCTGATCATCTTCAATGTTCACCGTGTCAAGCATGGGATCAAAGTTTAGAATTTTGGAGACTTGACCTCGGTAGCTGCTGCTTTTCATGATTTCAGTCAAAGGAATAGATATTTTTAATTTGGAAATTTCATTTTCCAAACTAAATGCTGAAACCTTTTCGACTTCTTTGGCCGAAATTTCTCTCCTATCTTTGATTATAGCTGCCTGATTTGTCTTTTCTGTTGCTGATATCTTGCTAGTTGTAGGATCAATTGTCTCCTTTCCTTTCTTCGGTGGTGTCAGTGAATCCATCTTTGGTGTTGTAGCTTCCTTTCTTTTCTGAATGGGATTGATAGGCACATCTCGATTCCTCAATGAATACTGCTTCTATTGAGTGGACAAGGCATTCAAATATCCTCTTTGGTAATCATCTAAATCTGCATCATTAGCTAAGATAAAATCTTGGTCTTGCTGGGCGCCTGAACTTTCTCCATACTCATCTTCTTCGGTGATGTAAATGGGCAGATCATCAGGAGTAAAGAAGTGATTTTGGTCCCCTGCTACATCAGCATCTTCATCTGAATCTTGAGTTACAAAATTCTGCAAAAGAGGAGTTTTGATTGGTTGTTGAGCTGCCAGCTCTTGTACTCTTGGTTCACGCTGCTTGATTCTGTACTGAGGTTGTTGCTGGCCACGGTAATTTGGATTACGAATCTGCGGTTCTGATTTGTCAAGGTTGAGTCTTTTGAACATCTCACGAAGCCAAGGTGGTTCTGATGATGTAGATTCTTCCTTTATAGTCACTCTTTTCTCTGCCTTCAAGCGTGCTCTCTTGTCGTTCAGATTTGCCTTAACATTGACAGCAATCTTTTGCATATCTTCTAAAGTAGGCAGATCTCTATCCCGTAATGAATAAGCCATCTCCGGATCAAATCCATCCGGGAATTTGAGAAGAGCTGATTTTCTAGATGGTCTTAAATCATCAGGGATAGCATTATAAACTGTATTGAACCTGATAATGTAGTCTTGGACAGACTCACCGTGATTGCGATTGATATTATTTTACTCGGCATTGATCTGAAGCGGATCCTTTCTAAGTTCCCAATGATCAAGAAACTTCTTTTGAAGTTCAGTCAACGTAGGTATACTTCTAGCTCCCAAGCCTCTGAACCATTTCCTTACCTCTCCTCCCAATGTTTGCACAAACAATCGCATACTTACATCCTCGTCATCAATCTCATATAAATCATAAAAAGTTGCCATTTTGTCTATGTGCTGCTGAGAAGACACACTTTGAGGAGTGCCATCAAATAAAGGAATTTTACTCTGATAATCCGCGGGCATCGGGCATATCATGCAATTGCTGAGGTAAAGCAAGAGGTGCAAAGCGAGGAGCCATTGTTCTAGGTGGATTTACTCTCAGTGTTGTTGGTGGAGTGGATGTTGCTACTGTATGGGGAGTATGCGGAGGTGTATGTGAAGGAGAAGCAATGTGGGATGAAGAAGGAGAATTAGTTATAGATTCAGAGTAAGTAATTATAGGCTGCAAAGGAATGGTAGGAATGAAAGGCGGCTCAGTAGGAATTCTAGAGGTAGATGTCGTGACGGTGGATCCAATATTTGCAGATATGGCTTCTAAGAACTCAAAAAGATTGGCTGCTTGGATGGTGGTCTGAAGGTGCCTCAAGATAAAATTGTCAATTAATTTATTATGCCTTTCAAATTCAAGATCTGCAGCAAAGTCAAGATTTGGAACAATAGAATCGAGAGCGTTTTCGGACTTGGTTTTGAACAATGAAAATTCAAACCTTGCGTCGAAAGGAAGTTCTTCAAGGTATTCAAAAAGTGCAGGACATGAATGAGATTTAACCAGGGGAGTCGCCGAGCTATCTTGACGGAGGATTTTTCGAATCAAATTTGGATTTTCATAAATAGGAGGTGGATTCGGATCTGGATTAGCTCTTGTATGTCTTTTTGAAGCCAGTGTATTTATCAGGAGATCAAAAGAATGAAAGTAATTCAGCCAATCGTTTACTAGACTCAATCATCCAAAGGTCTAGAATGATCAAAGGTGCTGGGGTGATCTGCAAATCAAAGTTTCGCAAGCTAACCAGAGATCGACTGAAGCAGCATTTATCTACTTCCGCTTATGCATAGCAAGAGCGTTTCGAAAGCTACCTGCCGTGACTTCAGACTCCGTCTAAGACTTGCAAAACAAACTCATCAACAAGAAAACCATTTGAGATTTCTTCCCCAGTATGGTCGCCACTATGTTAGCACTCGAATTTTCCTTAGGCTGAAATAAGGCAAGACTCAAGGCCACATCAAACCACGCTCAGCCTCGTAGCTAGCCCTACGAGGACAGGAGAGGGCTCTCTCCGGGTCAAAATCAGCAAAATATAATCGAAAAGGCTCGAGATGATGGAATTGATAACTAATTTTAGGCTAGGTATTAAGTACAAAGAGTTTAGGATTGCTTTTTTATGATTTTGTTGAAATCAAGGGAAAGGAAATTTTGGGTGCGGGGATGAGGCACAGTTTTTGCAGAGGTCCACTTGGGGCAAGATAGGCAATTGTTTTGATGCCTTAAAGCAGGTGAGATGGATAGATCATACCGGTGAGAGGCTAAAGAGAGCAAGGGGTCTCAAGGATTCTCCTTAAACTGAAGAAAACATAGAATATTAAACAAATTTAAAGGCAGAGCATAGCAATTTCATGGATTCTACCTTAACACTTCATTTGATTAATAAGAGAAGATTCAATAGAGATAATGATGCACATACACAACTTACAAATACTGAGAGAAAAACACCATCAAGACATAAAGCCACATGGATCCCAAGTAGTGCTGCAAAACCCTGGTCTTTCCTTTGCCAAAAATGTTGGTAAAATATGTACAATATAGTCTCAAAACTATCCCAAGAGTCCAACCTCTGCTACTGAATGAAAACTTACATATATAGACCAAGCTATCCTCATTCCCTAACCTCTAGGGGTCGAGCTCCCCTTTTTAGGAGCAGTTTGAACAAATTCTAAACATGGAGCAAGAATCTAGATGACCAAACAACCTGCCTCTAAAAAGAAGGAAACTGATTCATTACATTGATTTCTTGCTAATTTGTTGATGAATCATCTAGAAGAAGGTAAATAAGTGCCATGTTACCTTAAATACATTAAATTACATCATGTTGGGTGAAAAATTACATCAAAAAGTGAAATTGGTGGAAACTAGCTGAATTCCTGAGCTGAAGGTGAAAATCTGGGCCAAAAACTGTATGCGTAGCGCCCCTTTGAGCCTGTTTTTGGAGCACTTCCTGACATCCAAATTGAGCTCATGATAGCTCGTTTGAAAGCCCTAGATGTCTACTTTCCAACCCAAGTGGATGTTTCAAATTTGGAGCTCATTTCCCCCCTCAAAACTGAATTCTCCCAGAGGTACTTCCTGCAGTTGGAAAAGGTGGCAACAAGGTGGTTTTCATGATGTTTTTGGAAATTTTTACCATCCAGAACTTGATGAAATGCCTTGGAAGTGTCTGTACAAGTGTATTTCTTCATGAAAAATCCAAAACTACAAGCCATTTGTCAATTGGACCTCCCAATCTTCAGGGTAGCGCGCTGCGCGCTACGCGTAGAACCCAAAAACCTGTTTCTTAAGCCAAAATTTTTGAAATGACAAACTTTTCTCCAAATTTGCCCAAATTTGGAGTGAAGACCCTCCATCATGTATCATGCTCAACTAATGAAGCCTCGACCAAAACTCGAAGTGGATCAGGCCTTTTGCGTTTCTTTTGCACTTTTCGCAAACGCCTCTTAAGGATCTTCATTCTCGCTTTGCAAACATGCATGCGAGCCCAATAGTGAGTCTTCATGTGACGAAGCATGTCCTTGTCTCTATTTTCCTTTGCCAACAACTTCTCAAAATGAGTGTTTACCCGGATGAGCATTGATTCTTGATCAATAGGTGTCAAATCACCAGGTCTCCTTCGGGCCAATTCCCGGTCTTCCCAGATTTTCCGCAGCTCATAAAGTTCATGCTCATCTTCCAACTGTTTGTTGCACTGCTCTAAGTAATTGATCACCCATTTAGCCATCTGCAATTTCTTTTGCAGCGACTCATTCTCGGCCCTTTGCTCTCGGATGATCTCCTTTAGCTAGGAACTAGGAGAGCTAGCATCAACATCAATGATATCTGTGTCCTGGCCTCTTGAAGGACCCTCGTCAACCATGGGTCTCTTGCCCCTATCCCGACTCTGCGCCTGTGCTGTAGATGGAAGCGAGACCCCTTCCACATGATGTGGAGATAATACTCGCTCTGTTGATGATGTCAACGAGACCCCTTCCACCCTGGGTGGAGATAGTACTCGTCGTGCATATGCAAATAAGGCCCTGTGGCCTCGTTGATATGTCATATATGCTGGAGCATCTACATGCTCGGTCTCGGGAATGTCAAGCTGCTGTGAAGGCCCTCCCTCATCATGAACTTTCTCTGGTGGTGACTGAGGCGCTGTGAAGAATACACTAACTCTGTGTCTGACATGGCTTTGAAAACACAATATCTGCAATAGGAGGTTTGCAATATGTATGTTGTAGGTGTGGTGAAATCACAATTTCAAGACATACTCAAAAAGCCAACCGAAACATCATAAGACTTATGTCATAATGGACATTCTGTTTGGTGTATTTGGGCATAAAACAATCACCAAAGATATTGTGGTATGAAGTGCTGCTGTCTCCAATGTCTTTTAATACCCTATACAAAGTTTCAATAAGGACCTAGGGTTTGGTTTATTTTCTGACACCCAACACCACTTCCACTTCTTCAAACACACATTAGACACTATTCAACTTGATGTTTGAGTCAAAGAAACACCTACTTGTAGTTGCCGAGGCGATTTGATAAGTTTTAGGCACAAAAACATAATGCTGGAATGGATGCGTAGCGCGCCAATTCTATGCGTAGCACACCTCCCAGTGCGTTGCGCCTTTGTTATTTTACACTGGCCAGTGAGGCCCAATGCGTAGCGCACTGCCCAGTGTGTAGCGCACAGTTTCAATGCGTAGCGCACACCTAGCTACATAGTGCATTTTGCAGGGGGCTTTTGGAGGCATTCCTGGGGTCGAAATCGGGTGCAGGATATCTCGTTGGAAAGGTCTCTGAGTATAATTTCCACTACAGCTGGAATTTTTGAATTTGGAGTTCATTTGCCTTATCAAAAATCAAATCTCGCAAGACTGGGCAAAATGTGCCAAATGAGGCTGCCTCAAGGAAGAGTGCTGTTGCAGTAAACTTTTGAATGCCTTCCTCAATTCTAAATTGAGCTCGTGATAGCTCATTGGAAATATCTTTGTGTCTAGTTATCCTTTGACTCATCAAGAAAGTCATTTGGCCAACCAAGCTAGGAGAAAACTTGATTTTCCCAAGGTCACTTCAGAGGTGCATCAATTCTCCCGAGG
>APFE031326253.1:2764-35871 GCA_000404065.3 Pinus taeda | reverse complement strand
CACTCAGCGTGAACTGATGGACGATGGACTCCCATTTGGCAACTTTGAAAGTGAAAACACCCTAGACCTAATGCCTAGTGACCAAATTTTGCTTGAAGACTTATTGAAATGACAAAATTTGACCTTGACACTCTGAGACCACTTTGTAAGAGCATATTTGATCACTGGAGGAAGGCTGGAAAGGCTGAAACTAACAATGGGAACTGTAATGGTAGAACCATTACGCATATTGGGCCATAGGGCTCGACAACTCAGATGTCGCACGGTGGACCAAGTTACGGTCCAGTGGGACAAGTATAGCCCAGGATCTGCTACTTGGGAGGATGCAAAGACTATGCATCTTGACTACCCCTCACTTTTTTGAGCATCTGTGATGCCTATTTTGACTTAGATAGCTACCTATGTTAAGGTTCTATTTTGCATTTCCATTTTATTTATTTATGAACATTAAGTAATATTGATGCATTTGGTTTGACACATAAAACTACTTATATGAATAAGTTGATAGATTTGATATTGATGATAGAAATGGTTGATGTATGGACTACATGTATGACTCACTTAGTGATGGATTATCTAGTGTGTAACTTATTAGAATTATTTTGGTTCATATATAACTCAAGTGGATATGATTTATTTAAATGAATGACTTAGTGAGAATTCCTAGATTGACACATGGATACTAGACTTAATAATGTGATGATTATATGTCTTGTTGTTATATAAATGCATGAATGAGAGCTAACCCACAGGGGGAAAAGAACTATATGATAGCCAAGAGGGAAGGACAAGACATCTCATGAGGAAGGTATAATGTACATTATTTTACTACATTTGGTATCTACTTAATATGCACTCTTATGACACGAGTAAAATGCAAATGACAAGTGGCAAGACGACCTGACTGGATTATTCGATGACAAGTCCAACCAGCTCTGTAGTGTGGTCCGTATTGGGGTATTGACCCTAGTTCTACAGGAGGGGTGGAGGCATTTCCCACCGTGTATCCTCTGAAACCTGGAATCATGGGAGGGCAGTGGTGGACACACTCCCCTAGACGTGTGATGACGATTCCCAGTTGCCTGTTGGGGAAGTTAGGTTGATGTATTCAACACTTCCGCCATGTCGGTTTTATTAGTGGTTAGTATGGTCATTGCCACGGATAAAGCAGCAGAGGATGGATAGGGTGGGAATGGAAGTAGGCCAGGATGGATAGGAGGATATAGATCAGTTGGAGACTCTTGATGGGAAGTAATGTCATTGTATGACTTATCAGATTTTATTACTATAACTCTCTGGTTTGCTATGCTTTCAAACTCCTTGCATCTTTTCATTCTAAGTCGGGGACGAAGTTTTCTGAAGGAGGGGTGTATGTAATGCCCCACTTAAATCTTATCCTGCAAATTTTGTTAATGCTTACATTATCTGAAAATATTGAAAAATATTGGGCTAATATAAAATTGATGATTTCCATTATTCAAATTCCCCACTTACCTTCTCAGATTGAATATTAGGTAGGATATGGTATCTTTCCATTATTTCAAATAATATATGTATTCATCTCACATTCCCCAATGTACCCTCACATTTACTTGGGAGAAGACATGGTCCTCTCCAACTCATTATTCATATATTTATATATTATATATATATACATTTCACATTTCCCAATGTCGCTCCATTTCTAGGGAGAATGGTCTCTCCATGTATTACTCTCACTTCCCTAAGTACCTCAATTTATTGGGAAGAAATGGTCCTTTCCCATTAAATTCCCAATTTTATATTCATGTCACATTTCCAAATGTACTCCCAACTTTACTTGGGAGAACAAAATTCAACTGTAAGGATGGATGAGAAGTTAATGACATTAATGAGAGGTGGTTGAGATGGAGAAGGGAATGAGGGTATAAAAGGGAAGGGGGAACAGAGAAAGGGGGATGTGGGGTCTTGCTTATGATTGTAGGGTTGGTTGTAATTGTTTGGACTTGTTGTGTTTTTGGAGACCTTAGGAACCTGTGGAGGTTTCTTGGGCTGTTGAGAGGAGGGAAGTATTGTTATCTTGGTCTAGATCATTCATCTTAGACACACACACACTACATCTGGTTGGACTTGGGCTGGGAGGGCTAGGGAACCTGTGGAGGTTTACTGGGTTAGGGATTATTTCCTAGTTGGTTGGGAGGTAAATCCAGCTGGGTACGTCAAGAGGAGCGTTCAACAGGAGCAACAGGACAAGGGCATCTCCATCAGCCACCGGTACAGATATTCCTCCATAGATTACTCTTGTAAATTTTATTAGAATGAAATATTCACCTTAAGTTATGCTAATTAGAATGTAAATGGTAAAATTTTATTTGTTTAAAAATCTTGTAAGTAAGTAAACTATCTCCTCTTATTTCATTTAATTTCAGAAGAAATTAGATCTGTTAGCAGACCCTAGGATAGGTCTCTTACACATACTATCTTAATGTTTAATCCTAATAATCTAGATCATGTGTGTGTGCAAGCCACTCATCTTGAGGCAAGAGGGAAAAACACCCTAGAAGAATGTAGTAAAAAGCCATTTAAGAGTAAAGGAAAAGAAAAGGCTTTCAAAGGGAAGGCAAAGAAAAATGCATCTATTAAAAAGGAAGGAGGGAAAATTACATGCAAACACTGTTCCAGAGAGGGTCACGATGAAGCTCACTATTGGAAGCTTCATCCTGAAATGAAACAAAAAAGAAACAACAAGAAAGGAAAATAGAAGACAATTGTAACCACTCAACAAGATTTGGGATCTGATTGGGGCGATAAAACTAAAATCAAAACCATGGGGTTAAAGGGAAAACAATACATTTCAAGCACTAGTTATTCAGACTCGCAAAACTCCAAATGAAATGAGGAGAATAGAACTATTTCACATAAGGGTGATATCGATACATAACAAGGTTGATACGTTGTTTGATAGCGGCTCTCAAGCCAATCTTATCTCAGAAAACATTGTCAAGAGTTTAAATCTAGAAACCGTTCTACATCATAAACCGTATCCACTTGGAAGGGTATGTGAGAATGCGCAATTGCAGGTTATTAGAAAGTGTAAACTAAAATTCGCTATTACTGCAAATTTCATAGATGAAGTGGAGCTTGACATTGTGTCGTTAGATATCTATGGCATGGTTTTGGGCAGCCCGTACCTTTATGATAGAAAAGCTACCTTCCATCGACATCAAAATAAATATCAGTTATTCAAAAATTGAGTAGAAAAACAAATCTTTCACTTGTTAATGTAGGGCAGATGAAAAGACTGGTGAATTCGAGCAAGAATTTCGTGCTTCTCATGATCAAACCCAAAAATGGTGTTGATAATGAAGCTTTTAAAGGTTGTTATTCAAATTTGAAATCTGAATTGGTTGACGTAGTTAACCAATATGATGAAATGTTTCAGGAACCAAAGGGATTACCTCCCAAGAGAGGGATCCAACACGAGATACAGTGGCAACAAGATTGTCCTCTTCCTAACATTGGCATGTACATGATGTCAGTGATGGAAAGTGCAAAATTCAAGATGCAAATCCAAGAGTTGTTGAATAAAGGGATCATCAGACCATCTTCCTCGCCTTGTGCTTCACCTACTATCTTGGTGCCAAAGAAGGATGGAACTTGGCGCATGTGCGTGGACTTACATGCATTGAATAAAATTACTGTAAAGAATAGTTACCCACTGCCTTGAATATATGATTTACTAAATCAATTGAAAGATGCAAAATATTTTGCTAAGATGGAGTTAAGAAGTGGCTACCATCAAATTAGAATAGCTAAAGGAGACACTTGGAAGACAACGTTCAAAACAATACAAGGTTTGTTTGAATGACTAGTTATGCCATTTGGTTTATGTAATGCCCCTGCTACATTCATGCATGTGATGAATGATGTGTTGAAGCCATTTCTTGACGAATTTGTCATAATCTACTTAGATAACATCTTAATTTTCAGTAAATCCTGTGTCATGTCATGCATGCAAGATAAGTACTTGATGTCTTAAAAAAAGAACAATTGTATCTTAAAATGTCAAAAGCGAGTTTGGAAAGAATTCTTTAGTTTAATTGGGTCATATTGTTGGAGGAGGTGAGTTGAAAATAGGTCCCTCCAAGGTTGATGTCTTTGTAAATTAGCGAAGGCACAAGACAGTTAGAGAGGTAAGAAGTTTTCTGGGAGAAGCGCAATATTGGAGAAAATTCATTGCTATTTTTTCTCTTATAGCAGCTCCTTTGCATGCATTGACCAACGTGAAAAAGGTTTTCTAGTGGGGAGGCAAACAGCAAAAGGCCTTTGATGCGTTGAAAGAAAAGATCAGTATAGCTCCTGTACTCATACTTCCAGAGTTGAGACAATTATTTGAGATTTAGACAGATGCTAGTGACTACGTTATGGGTGCAGTCCTCATGCGGCATGCTAAGCCTATATGTTTTCATTTAGAAACTTTTAATGGTGCAATGATTAACTATCCTACATATGACAAGGAATTGTATGCATTGGTGCAAAGTGTGAAAAAATGGAAACACTACTTGATGGGTAAGGAAAAAATCATTCGCACTGATCATCAACCATTGCAATACTTGCAATCTCAATCAAAGTTGCAACAATCAAGGCACTTCTGATGGATGGGTTTCCTTCAACAATTCCACTTGGTAATCAGGTATAAGAAAGGTATCTACAATAAATTTGTTGATATGCTTTCTAGGCCGATTGTTAGTGCAACTAATTTACCAAGCATAATTATGTTTTACATGAAAGTTATATTGAACAATATGCATTAGATAATGACTTTCAAGATGTTTATGTAAGCTTGAGTCAAGGTAACCAAGTAGAGGAATTGGATTATCATTTGCATGATAACTTGTTGTACCATGTTGGCAAGCTTTGTATTCCACAGGGAGAAAGAGTTAACATCATAAGAGAGGCACATACTTCTCTTATTTTTGGTCATTTTGGTGTAAGTAAGACGATGGCACATCTACAGAGGTATTGTTATTGGCCTCGTATGCTTGAAAGTGTGTGTCGTTTTATTAAGGAATTTTCATTATGTGCAATCAGTAAGCCTAGTAATAGGAAGTTAGGATTGTACACACCACTTCTGGTTCCTTCATGACCATGGGAGAGTGTTTTTATGGATTTTGTAGGAGGTCTTCCATTGTCGAAAAGAGGTCATGATTATTTTTATATAGTTGTGGACAGGTTCAACAAAATGTGTATTTTGATGCCATGTAAAAAACAAGTTACAACTGAACAAATTGCTCAGTTATTCTTTTAGAGTGTTTGGGTGCATTTTGGATTGCCTACATCCATTATTAGTGATCGAGATTCTTGCTTTGTGGGGAATTTTTGGTCAAAACTTGTGGGTATTCATGGACACCAAACCGAAAAAGAGTACAAATTTTCATCCACAAACATATGGTCAAACAGAGGTAGTGAATAGAACAACGATACATCTTCTGCGTGGGTATTGCAGTAAGCATCCTAAGTTGTGGGATGAACAGTTGCACTGTATTCAACATGCTTACAATTGAGCCAAGCACTCTTCCACTCAAACTTTGCCATTTGAGGCATGCATGGGATACTTGCCTAAATATTCTTTGGATTTTATTTTTGGCAAAGATGTCGCTATTGAAGGTCATAGCGACATACACAAAGTAATAAGTTCATTGAATAGATCCAATTAGTGCACCAAAAGGTTCAAGAACAACTTGAGAAAAGCCAAGGAAAGTACAAAGCAAGGGACAACAAGCATCACCAAGATCACAAGTTCCAAGTTGGTGATGAATTTTGGCTTCACATTAATAAAGAGAGGCCTAAAGGAGAAGGTAAAAATCTAAAACCAATTAGATATGGTCCATTCATAATTTTGGAAAAGATTGGTACAATGCTTTCAAGTTGGATCTGCCTTCATATATGAAAATTTATGTTGTTGTTAATGTTGAGAATTTAAGGTTGTATGAGCCTCCTTTGATGGAAGATCAAGGAGAGAATTTTCAAATTCCAACTATTAAATACTTTTCTCCACAATTCCTTGATGTGCTTCAACAAGACATTACATTGATAGAAAAACAAGGACATAAAAAATGGGAAGTATTGATTATCTTCGAGTGAGGCTCAAAGGTACAATTCCTTCAAAATCCAAATGGATAGAGGTTGGAAAGGTGAGGGAACTGCACCCTCACCTGTTGAACAATTGAAAGTGATCCTTTTGGGGTTCAAAATGCTTCCAGTGGGGAGGAGTGATCAGGTGCTCAAAATTATGCTAAAAAATCAAAGTGTCAGAATTTTGTTAAACTTAGCTTCAGATCGAAGAGCTCATCATTCTGATTCCAACGCGTGAATGCCACTCAAATTCGAGCTCGTATGCAGAAGTTAGAGAGTGTTAAAGTTTAGGTTTGACTTGCTCACATGGCAGGATTGGATGATGTGGCAGGTTTCATCAATGAATCGGGAAGCGCCAAGTGGCAGGCCTCCATTGGTCCCTGCATTTTACAATTCACATATTAGAGGTGGGTTGACGTTACAAATCAGCCCCAGATCAAGCTAGGGTGCGATGCGAGATTCATAACTGCACATCGGCAAAGGGGGTGAAGTTCTACAAAATCGGCCCTCAACGAGATCAGGGTTGCAATGTGATATCACAATCGAAAATCACAAACAGGGCAGAGTCTCACATTCATAAGACCATTAGCACTCCGCAATTGCTATTAGCGAAAGGTTCTGGATGCGATACAATTATGAGCTGGGTTTAATTGGCCGCTGGGTCTGCCAGATCGCAATCTCACAATCGCCAACACATTCATAATGTTTGAGCCCGTTGGTCCCTACTGATTTCGATTTGCAATAAAATAGTTGGTCGACAGAATATGGCCCGTTGTGTGGAATTTTTTTTTTCTAGTTAGCACGTTTTTGGGGCTAATTTGTAGGATCATGCCGAACCTGGAGCATTTTGTGGAATGAATAGTGGGGAAACTAGGAGAAGTCATAACATCTTCAGTTTTCCACCAAATTGGTTGCAAAAAGAGGCTAGATAGGAATTTTAAAGTATTTTTGACTGATTGGAATAGGTTTCAGAAGCATTTGAGCATTGTAAAGATAATTGTTTTTTACACTTTTGAGCATAATAGAGAGGCCCAAGCCATTGGAAGCTGGACCAAGGAGACATAGCCCAGGAGGAGTGAACTCTTTTATCATGTGGTTGTTGTAATGTGTTTTTGATGATGTTATGTACATGTTTATGCTGATATTTAGTTTCCGATTGATGTTATATTGCTCATAAAATTAACATAAAAAACTCTTCATTTCACTTGCAAAAATTGATGAATCCTTAAGCACAATGAAAGCATTTTGTTTAAAATCTGAGGAAACTCTTAGCACTGGAAACTAATATTCTAAATCAAATCACTTACAAAGGAGTCTTTCTACCATGAGATAAGTAATGATTCTAATTTTCAGATTGTAGCTGACTGGGGAGGTAACCCGACCACTACATCTCCTTGAAACTTTAAAAGAAAATTCTTTCATATTGTATATACTGTATATACTTTTGTGTGAATTTGCTTATCATTTTTTTTTAAACTTTTTGAATGATAACGAAACTAAGGGAGAAGAGAATGATGATTTTAGTATAGCCTGTTGATTTTGTCAAAGTCATTGTCCCTTTTGGTTACAACTGCTATTTTATTTTGGACAACTTGTTGTTCCATTAAGTGCACAATTACTGTGTTATTTACCATAACTGTTGTCTCATTGGTCACAGTTGTTGTTCCCTTGTAGCACAACTCATTGTGCCTTTAATCATGGTTGTCGTTTCCTTCATCACATCTGTCATTTCCTCACAACAAACCTCATTGTTTCCTTAATCGCGATTGTTGTTTCATTCATTACAGTGGTTGTTCCTTTTGTTACGGCCGTCGTTCCCTTGATAACAACTCCTTTTTCATTTCAACATAATTTACCACCATAACCATGTTGTTTCCTTTTATAGAAGTCATTTTTTTTATCACAGCTGTTGTTTCCCTTTTTCATAGCCACTATTACCTTCTACACTAGCTGTCGTTCCCTTTGGGAACGACTGCTGTTCCCTTAGGTATAGTTATTGTTCCCTTGTAACTATGCAATTTTCTCTATGATATCGAAGTATTCTTTTATTTTCATGGGATAAATACTATATTACTCCAAACATTACCGTGCGAAGATCATCTTTTTTGATTTAATAAACCTTATCAGAATCTAATTTTTAGCCGACCCGATATCGCAAGCAACATAATTTGTTGATAACATATTATTTTTATTACCACTAAAGTAAATTTTTTTCTCCATATGGATTGGTGATCTCCTTAAAACATAAAACTTGTGGGGAAGCAATTCACGACTTAAAATGACAAAATTATCATACTTCTTACACCATCCCTAACTCTTAAGGAGTTGATGAGCCACCCCATTGTACCAATTGTTCATGATCTAAGAAAAATAAATACATAAAAACAAAAGAAATTAAGAGAAAATTTTCTCTCTGAATAATAGGAGGTCCCATCATGAGCTGACCTATCATGATCATCAAACATAACATAATGACATTACCATTCTAGTCACCAAGCTAGGGTAATGGCCACTGACATTTTAGTCAGAGGACAAGAGGTCTCATCATGAGCTGGCTTGTTCACTATGTTAAAGATCCAGTGAATGGCATTGTTATTACCTAGTCACCACACTAGAAAAATGGTCTTTAAAGAAAAAAAAATCATGAATTTTTAGTTAATGGGACACTGGCATATAAAAAAGGGTTAAAAGGCAACCTTGTTGAGGCTATGGACACTTGCTGGCAGTAGAGGGTCTGCCTGTGTTATTGAAGTTTAATTGGAATCGCCATATCTATACTTTGTGACTTTGACTTCTCTACTTCGTAGATAACAAAGGAATCACCAAACCCAACTTGGAAATCTCTTACCATAAATATGGTGGTAATTTAAGATCTTTATGAATAAAAATTTATCTCTAACATATCGGGAAAGAATATATTATTCTTTTTATAAAGTGACTTTGTTAAATCTACTATACTCTCTTCAACAGGAAATCTTTTGGCGCATATTGTCATTTACCCGTAATCTTTATACTTCGCATATCACAAAGATATGCATGTGTCATCTTATCCTACCATTAAATGCACCTTAGCACTCTGTCGCATCAACTCGCTTAATTGGTCCATTTCCCACTATATCCAATAAATACATTAATATGCCATTGATTTGCCGAATCATCAGCGATCGTGGTCGACCTTTCTTATCATAGTGGGGAAGTAAATATTCACATGCATGGTATGACACCGACATGCTTAATAAGGATGACTAATCATTATAACAATTGTTTGCATATGTTACATCGAGAATTACAAAGTTGCATATTGTCATTTTTCTGCAAATTGTTGGCTTAAGCTTTGTTTACAGTCTCTGATAATTTCTCTTGAGAAACAATAAGCATGGGTGGCATATCAATTCAGAGTGAGCCAACTTAACTTAGGGTTTTTGAGTAGGCACAGAGAATCTCAGAATAGGTAGGATGGATTGATTACTTCTCTTGGCTACAAGGATCTGACGATGCAGTCACCCTGGAATTCTTATAGAACCTGCACAATGGAATAACAACAATCAAGGGTAGACATATATTAATAAATGAGACAATTCTAGCGGAAGTCACAAACCTCTCGACTAAAGGAGAAAAGTGGTTAGATAGGTATACGAGGCTACATGTTGCCATGTTGATGTTCATAGACCCTGGTGAAGCATTGGTTCAGAAAGGCAAAAGCTATCACCCGACATCCTTTTCAGAATCTTGACAGGAGCTAGTAGAGATAGTACAAAGATACATTACCTGTGACGATCGTTATGATGTGGTAAGGCCACAACATTTGAAGCTATTGGTTGCATTAAGACATAAGGTAACTATAAACTTGCCTTTCTTTTTGAATTCCCTTCTACATGAGATAGCTGGAAGAATTGGCAAAGCCAAGGACCCAAATTCCATAGTTAGTCATCACTGTCTTGTCAAGCTAATAGTCATTAAGGAACTAAATCAAGCACATATAACTTCAAAGAATTTTGTTGGAAATTGTGAGTTGACATCCCAAACTCAAACACCTGCTATAGAACCTGAGCAATTAGAAACATAAAGGGTCATGCAAGAATAAGCACAAACCTCAAGTTCATAGACATTGACTAGAGATGAAAAAGGGATAACGTCCTTCTTGATGTCCTTTCCTGTTAAAAGAAGAATATCAGTTAGACTGACTAAAATGAGAAATTCCTTAGACGCCAGTGAACAACTACCATGAGATGTATTTTAGAAGTCCCCTGAACGTCAGGAGACACATCGGGCCAATTCATCCCAAATTCGGGAACAAGAGATAGCTCAAGTGTTAGAGAACATAGGGACCTTTTTTCAATAATGAGGGAGACGTGGGTTGTTCAGAATTCCCATCTGTGTGAACCCCAATGCTTGATTTCTCGACCTCTCCTCTCAATTCCAATTCTACAAAGATACTGCAATCCTCAGAGGACCCTAGGAACCCTGCTTCGTAGGAACAATCAGGAGAATCAATTGACACTGTTATGGAATGAGGTTCACCCTTGGAAGAAGTAGTTCCGTCACCATCTGAGCCATGTGACAATCTTACTGGTACATTCCAATATGATAAGATCCCTGCAGACTGTGTAATTTTTCCTCAAGTCGAGGAAACTGTAAATAAGGAACCTGAAATTGTTGCTGCTATTCCTTCCACCTCGACTAGACAAACTGAAAAACCAATTGAAAGAACGAGAGAGAAAGCCAATCACGAAATAAGGTTGTTGAAGCAAGAAAACCAGAGGTTACGAAGGAGGGTAAAACAACCTGAAAGTTTGTTGAAAAATAATAGAAGGCATCACATGTAAAAACAGATAATTCGAACAACCAAAGTTCAAACTAGAAGCTCTTTTACTTCAGTTAAACCCAAATAGAAGGGACACCCACTATTTCTGTAGGAACCAAGACTAATTTGGACCCTAATATCATGACAGTTGAGGCAGCCAACCAAACAAAATTGTTGGTTCTTGTCAATACAACCACTCAGAAGGAAAGTGTACCTCCATATACTCCTTTAATTATGGACACCACTATTCGAGTATTGAATAGAAGACTAGAGGAACAACAACAGAATCTGAGTCGGTATCGAGGTGAAGTAGTCCCCTCAAAAGAGCACCAGGATTTGATGCAGAAATATAGAGCATTGTCCATTACTGAAGATGAGACATATGCTAAGCTCAGAGTGGCAAAGAAAAAGATAGAATTATTACAGGGTCAACTTCAGAAATACCTAGAACAAATCAAAGAGGTTTGTTCCATTTACTCTGATGCTCTGTCTTGTAGATGCGTGGTAAAGAACTATGCACTGTTCTTATTGCAATGATACTTGTTACTCAACATTAAAGCTGTCAGGTTAGGAAAATCTATTGAATTCACTACTATCTCTGATTTCATTAAAGCTTTTCAACAACAAAATGATAATGTCAAATACTTCTTGTGTGAGTTATATATGCATAACTTTTTCTTGGAGGAGAAAATGTATGAAAATCCTAGCCCTTTTATTGGAGATGTGAAATTTCAAGCCTTCCTTCCTTTTGCTATAAATCAAGTTAAGTGGTCCAAAGCTCATGATGTATATAGAAAAATGGAAAATGGCCTCGATCTTCGGGTTAGAGGAGAACCAAAAATTCCCCTGCGTACTCTTATTAAACACAAGAAATTTATGGAACATTCAGGTGTCATTTCTACTCTTGCATCTGTACATAATGGTGTTCTTCAGATTGGTTTAGAGTTCTTCAAAGAGATCAAGGAAGAAGCCCTCCATGGAGCTAAGCAAAGATGGAATATGTCCTATACTGAAGTGAAAAATAGAGAGGCATTGAATTACCGAAACTTTCAGGCAACAACCAATAGGGTGAGGGAATATGCTCGTTTGGTCCTGTTTGAAGGACCTAACTGGATTGGTTGTAGATATAGATGCCCTATCATCTGGTACCCTCCAAATATTTATAAGCCTGAATATGAGCTCACTGAGAAAGATAAAACTACAACTTTCAAAGAGATTCAAAAGAGAATTAGCTTTTGATATTATGGTGAAAGATCCCATCCAGCTTACTCCTTAACACTTCTACATGTTAATCATCTTATTGCATGAGGACATGCAAAAAGGTAAGATGGGGGGTGATGTTGGGTTATGAAATTGGTATGTTTCTTTCCCCTTATTTCTCTAGTTTAGTATTTATTTTGCAAGGCTTTTAAGTCTAGTTTACAATAATTTGATAGATAGAAATTCCATAAACGCAGTTAATAATATTCTAGTAATTTGTCTTGTTGATAAGTTAAGATGAATACTTTAGATATCTTTTAGTTCTAAATCAGTGTTATTTTATGAATAGGAAATCTGATGGGTAGTTGTTGTTCCCTTGAAGAAGATGAAGAAATATTGGGTCTTAAGGATTATCGCGTTAATCTTGGCATGTTGGTCCGAGATTTGTATTTATTCGATTTAGAATAGTTACAGGAAAGATATGATCTGATTTTGTAATTTAAATCATCCATCCTAAGAATCTTCTGATTCTCAAGATAGCTTTATCATTCCAATGTTAGAATGTGTTGTAATATATATTAAAATGTAGCAAGAAAGAGAGAGTAATGGTGATTTTCTGATTATTCTCGGTGAACTGTAAAAGTGAAAAACATAATTGCTTTGAAGATTTACAGACTGTTTTTGCACTTTACTTTGACGTTAATGAAAGTTTGAATGATTCAACCTTAATATTTTATATTGAGTTTCTTTTAAGGTAGTTATCTCCGGAGACCTTGGGCCCAATCGTTGGAAATATTGTTGTCTTCTCGTGTATTATTATCTTTTGATTCCTAGCATATGCACAATTGTTGTTTCTTAGATAAAGCCTTTAATTTGTAATTTCATTGCATAGATTTACGATTTCTGTTGTGTGGATTCTTGAAGCTTGCTACTTAGCTATGTGAAGATTTACATTTCCTTTACTAGACTTGTTATGAATTCTTAAGATCTGATTTGTGAGTTATTTCAGAATTTCTTTACAATAGAGTGATTTCTTTGTCTTATTATCAGTAACTTTGGGTAATTAGTGATTGAGTATAGATTCTTTTCGAAAGCGTTATTCATACTGAAGTTTTGCGTTATAGTCGGATAATTGGTTTAATGGAATTTAATGTTTGTTCTTGAAGTAGTTAAGTAGTTCCATGATTTTTTCAGAGTGGTTCATTTCTGTTTAAATAGACTTAATGCTTATTAAAAGTATCTTTTCATAGCTTCTTCTTTACGATAATTTTGCATACACTCCTGTAATTCAAAGCACTATTCGTCCATAGATTGTGTCGACAACCTTGTAATAGAAAGACGAACTCTAGGTTAATAAATTAATGGATAAAGGATTGAGTTGATTACTTAGGAACAACTTGCCACCCAACGAGGGGCATGTTAGGTCCCTATAATCCTAGTGTATCCCCTCATTGTTATTGTTAGTGTAGCCCCCTTATTATTATTTTTGTGCCCATGTAGTCCCCATATTGTTATTATTGTACCCCATAGAATCCCACTATTGTTATCGTTGTGCCCTTACATTATTATTGTTATATCAACTCTTATTATATTGTGACCCCTTAGACTCCTATATGTAGAAAGGAATTTTTTTCATTTGAATCATACAAGAATTGTTCATTTGTGTAATTTAAAGGAGGTTTCCCCCTCAAAGAGGCTAATTTTGAAGCCGTTGATCTATCTCTTCTTTTATTTTGTGAGTTGGTTGCATAACAAATGACAATAGTGGAGTAGGGTTTAGATAAAAATTTCCACAAGTGGCAAGGATCAGACAACCCTAGCACCCTCAACCCTAGGAGCTCCTTGATTCGATTCCCCTCTCCAAATTAGTGGAAGTCAAAACATAAGGGGGGAGAGCATAACTCAATGTTCTTGATCAAACACGATCCCTTCCTGGAAGGGTCACATCCACCAGTCCAAGCTGCTCTCTGAAGAATATGAATGAATTGGAGATAATGTCAACAACTTTCTCATTAAATGAGATTTGTTGGAGCCTCACTACTCCTCCTTGCACCATATCCTGAATATAGTGATATATAATGTCAATGGGCTTTGACCTATCATGGGACACAAGATTCTCTTAAAATCACTATCGTGTCTAGCACATGCTCAAATAACTTTCCAAAAATCTTTCTCAACCAAAATTCCTCAGAGCTAGCCATGCTAGCAGCAATGTACTCAAAGCAACAAAATTTTATTTCAAGTTCATCTAGAAAATCATGATAGAACCCAAGCTAAAACAACACCCAATTGTGCTCTTCCTATCAATAACATTTCCATCCCAATCAACATTAGTATATCCATGAAGTCATGTAGTGTATCTCAGTCCATGACTAACTGCATCATCTAAGTATCTCAACACTAGCTTTGTAGCATCCCAATATACATGTTCAGGCTCTGTATGGCTTAGAGAACATGCTTCAAAGTAAGGATCCATCTGGTTGTTGGCTCTTTATGTGATCCACCAAATATATATTTGAAGAGGAGTCTTTGAACTGCTTCATTGAAACTCATCATGCTAAGTCTCCGACAACATACTATCTTTGGCAAGAAAGTCCTCATCATCTCTCCATTATACTTGAGAAGTGGGTCACTTAGGCTTAGAGGTCAACTCTCTCTAGCACTAAACATGAAGATGATCTCATCCTATTGAAAATAAATTATTAGCTTATAAAACCAAATATCAAAGACATACCTTCAACCATGACGAGAGGTTGGGGTCTAGATCAGATGTCCATTAGTCCTAACATACCAAGCCTAGGGGACTTGCTCTAGAGTCCATATGGGGCTTTCTTCAATTTGCAATCATGAGTCTCCTACTCATGCACCTAAAAGCCCTGAAGTAACTCCAAATATTCTCCTTCCTTAAGTACATCATGGAGGAAGCTCACTTCACATAAATATGATAATAATGCATCGAGCAACGAGTGCTAGTATCTCATTGCAGTCCTCTCCTTTCTAGAGCATATTTCTTATCATTATTGGACCTAATATCATGGAAGCATCTGACACTGCTACATATTTGCTATCTTAGAATGATCATTGCATGAAGGACAAACTGCTGTCAACATCTCTTAGGACTGTTGCATTAAATCTTACAATCTATTCCCTCTTAATAGGAAACCTCTTCAAACATAATTATCAACCATGGAAACTATAATCCTTCCTTCAACATTTCCACTCTAATCATGAGATGGCTTTGCATTGTCCTCAACTTCAACATTTAGGACTAGGTCCTTACACCCATCTGATTTTCATGTTGAGCTTAGAACAAGAGCAAGAAAAATAATATAAAAGTGATTAAACATAATGAAAGTGACCCTGATGATAAGGCAAGACTATCATTTGTCTCTAGATATGAGAGTGGCTCTACACCAGCTCCCTCTTGGAGCTAACTTTTCTTGCATTACTCAACATCTTGATGATCCTTAGGATATACTTTCCTTGATCGCATCCTCGTCCAAAAAGTTAGTGAAAGAATCATTCAAATACCCATGCAGGAAGAATAAAAAAATTGTCTAAAGTGATAAGTCTAAATAATAGAAAAAATAAAATAAGTCTTGAAAGTACTTATCTTTAATGAGGATTCTAGGAAGCTATCAACTCCCTCTTGATCCTGCCTCCATGGGTCACTATAGTCCATCAAAAATATGTAAATGTCGTCTTCTCTTGTGCACCACCTATATTCTCATTCTAGATCCTTCCAAGCCCGACTATCAATGTACAAGATGATCACTGTGTTATAGGAAATTTTGTCACGTCTAGTCAATAGGCCTACAAATTGGATCAATCAAGATTCATGAACACCTTTTCATCATCCCCACACAAATCCCTAAGCATGAATCTACCAAATCCCTGAATTTATGACCTTGACTACTTCATTTCAGTGCTTTTAAGGCCCAACACACCCTGGCCCTTTAGGGACTTGTTGTTAATGCAAAAAACACCCTTCAAAATTTTGCGTACAATTGAATTTTGGAGTCTACTCTGGATATTGCGACCGGTCGTTCCATATTTACTTCTTGGTCAATTGATGCTTTGAGCTCCCTTTTTGGATCGAAAGTGTCGAAGTCACTTGCTCACACATGCTGAGTCCACAACAAGTTCATGATCACATTCTTTTACGCAAGGTTGGACAAGCATAACACATTCCATCAAGACTGTGCCTATGCAATGTCCAATACATGTTGACAGTATGTGCGCACTGACAACGACAACTTCTCACATTCTAGTTGCGTTCATACTTCCATTTCGATGAGTTTTGTAAACTATCGCCTTCGTGCACCTTATTTTCCGTGAGTGTCATTTTCATGTTTTCATGTGTCACTTTCACTTGCCTTTACTCTAATTAGTGATGTTTTCATGTTATCTTTGTTATGGCATGTGTTACTTTAACTGTCGTCCACATATCGTAAGAGTCGTTGGCACTTTAGCAATTGGCGTATTTTTACATGTTAGCTATCGCACAATGTATGCATGCTTGTTCTGGTGGTTTCATGGGGATATATTTGTGTGAATGAGTTTTTCTAACCATGTAAACATTAGTCGCACTCATTCCCAAATTTTTAAGCACTGTTGCACAAATGTCGTCACGATCGTCGCAAAGTGTACCTTTAGTGATGCACTTGTTGTAAAGTCATCGCAAAGTTGTCGCATTGAGGGAAATATGTTGATAACATCTTCCATATGATCTATGTTGTTGTGTCATCAAGGTGTTTCAAGTGTGTGATCACAGTTAAGCCATATCATTGTTCACATTAGTCTCTTCATGTGACAACCCTAGTGAAAATTCCATGTAATAAAAGTTAACAAAGGAAAAATAAGACCATAGGTAAGGGACACATATTCCAAGCTTAATGTTGGGTAGGACATCTTGGTGTGAGAGTTCATTCAGTTTATTATGGCTAAGGAAATTAGAAAAGGCATTCAAAAGGTAAAAGGCATTTTTGGCACATTTATTTATGAAAATAAAGGAAATTAGGAGAAAAGTAAGGTGAAAGTTCACAAGTTGCATGTGAGGAGGAAATTGAAGGAAAATAATGGAAAATGAAGAAAATAGAGGCCTCATTAATAAATAGGCATATGAGGATCAGCTGGAAATCTATTTATCAGTGTAAGCTCTTGGCTCAAGTTTTTGCTCAAGTTTTGCTTTAGAGAAAGGAAAGGAAAAGAAAGTAAAGGAAGGACAAGGAAAGGAAATCAAAGCAAAGATCAAGCAAGGAAGAGTTGGATCAAGCAACTTCAGTAGGAATACTTGCAGGTAACATATTGAATGTGTGGTTTCCTAGCTAGTTTTGAAATGCATGTATTTTCATGTTGTTGTATGGTTCTCTTGTTGTTGGTGGAATGGTTTTTCTGAGTTATGACAGTGGTTTTCAGCCTAGCCTTGACTTTTTCTAGATGCCATGGTGTGTTGGGATGTTTATCTGAGTTTTGAGCTTTGGATTTGTAGGATGGATTTTAGAATCTGGGGCAAAGGTGGTCTCAAGGTTCATTCCCAAAGGCCTAGGAATTCCTTGATCTGTTTTGGCAGGATACACAGTAATTCCTAAGGGAGGAGTCTCAGTTTAGGGCCTAGTGATCCAGGTTTGGATTGCAGTAAAGCCTGAGAGACAAGGAGACATAAAATTCCTCAAGGATAGTGATGGATTGCAGATGGCATTCCAAGTTCGGTTCGGTTTTGTGATCAGAGCACTGATTTTGGTGTGATAATGGTTTGGTGAGGGTGGAGGTGGTTTAACCTCTAGATTCCCTTGGTTGTTTTTGTATTGGTTTATCCATGAGATCCCACATTCATGCTTGGAATATGGAACAGGGATGACTGGCTGAAAGAAATGTTTGGTTCAACCATGTCTACGATCGGGTGGTATGTGGAAGTCCTGAACCTAGTCATAATTGCCTATGATTAATGAAAGCTAAGTTCTCTTGATTTTCCACTTGTTTATATGTAGATTTAATGGCTATTCTATCTATGTTATTTTCATGGTTTAATGGTGATTATAAGCATGGTTATGTGACTGGTTCATGTCATGGGTATCTCATGTATTTACTTGTAATTGTTAAAATTATGGATGCAAGACCTAATTGATTTGTAACAATTCAATGAGGGTGGTGATCCTTATTTCCATGTTTCATAAGCATTTTCAATCATTCATGCTCTATCTTGTATCCTAGGCCTATAGGTTGTATTCATACCAAGTGTTTGATAGTGTCAGTCTCAGTTAGGGATGGTCAGGATTAGTCCTAAGGTTGATTTCTAGTTTATTAGCTTTGTCATCATGTCTTTGATGGGTTATGAAAGTTATAACAAGTTCCAGGAAGTTCCAGGAAGTGGCTGGAATTCTGGGCTCGAAAAGTGCCTTAAATTCTATAGACACTAGCACAGGTCTGGTGGGAAAAGTCCCTGGATGCTGGCTTGTAGACCTGTGAGAGCATCGAGAGGTCCCTAGATGCTGGCATGCCCATAGCATGAGAGCATCCAGAGGTCTGAAAGATTAGTGGGACCCAAGGGCAGGATGCCTAAGTGGCTGGGATGTCTCTTGGGGGTGTTTTTGATGATGTGTAAGGTACGGTTGATGTATTTCATTGATTCCATTTCCTTAAGGTCACCAAGGAGGTTGAATCCCTTCATAGTGGCCTCTCTCCTTGCATGTTTACCTCGGTTGGATGTTTACTTGGGTATATGTGGGAGGAGGGTGGTTACACTTCAGTCCCAATTTTAAAAAATTCCGCAACAATCTAGCCTCATTCGACCTTCCTCAACTGCGCACTGCGCAATTCCAACCCTCAAGCTACATCCTTGTCCCTTGACACACTGGGAAATGCATAGTTCCTACTTCGTAGGACTGCTACACTATGCAGTTCCATTGCTAAGCCCGACCTTGCCTCCCGGAATTGCGTAATTCATCTTCCCAGTCTGACCTTAACTGCGCACTACACAATCTCTAGCCTAAAGCTCATCCCTTGAGCTTCTGAGTTATGCAATTGCATAATGGCCCAACCTACTCTACCTCCTAGAAATGTGTATTTCCCCAAAGCAGTGTAAAACCTTGTAGCTAAGCTCACTGAGTCCAGAAACTGTGCAATTTTTCTCCCCATCCCCACCTAAACTGAGCATTATGCAATCTCGGGGCTCAATCTCAGCCTTGAGCTCTTGAGCTGCACAATTGCGCAATCACCTGGGCTCCTCTGTCCTCCATAACTAAACAATAGGCTGATCCAGTGCCCATCCCCTTAGACTGCCACATTGAGCTCTCAGATTGTGCAATTTTCTTCATTAGTCCAACCTGAACTGCACATTGCACAGTCTCAAGGATTAAGCTTCACCCCTAACTGCCTAAGCTGCACAATTGTGCTGTTACTAAGCCTCTTTCCCAGCTTGTCATCCAGTTCTATCTCAGTAAGTGGACCAATATGCACCATCTTAAACTAGGGGTTTATAGGACTGATGTCGTCTTGTCATGAGTGGATTGCAGATGCAGGTACTCTATCATGCTATGGAAAGGTGATGAAGAAGGAGATGGAGAAGGAGGACATGGTAGATGACACATATGGAGTTGAAGAGATAAGATGGTCATCAAGTGAGAAGATGAAGGAACACTGAACTCTAACAGAAGATGAAGATGAAGATCACATGGAGGACTCCTCATTTTCAAGTCATAAGGAGGATGAAGAAGAAGAGCATGTACCATATTTTCAAGAAGGCACCAAGAAAGAAGCAACAAGAAGGCTAGCTTGGCACTGTCACATCATCATGTAGTCCATGTCATCAGTGTCATGTCATGTCCTGTCGCAAGTCATCATATGCTACATCATTATTGTGGATTATATAATTACCTATTCAAAATGTATTGTAAAGTGGAAGTTCAAAGGATACATTCATAATATGAAGAGTCATGAAAAGTTGAAAAGTCATAGGAAGTCAAATAGTCATGAGCATAGTCAAAGAATCACAAGGAAGGTGAAGCATCACCTCTTGGTTATATATATACCCTCATTATATGAGCAAAGGACTTTTCTACCTTGGCTCCTCCTGCAAGGAATTAAAAAGACAAATTAGTTTTTTTGAGGAGTAAGAAGTGGCTCCAATGCTTCACTATTGGAGCGAGTGATGTTCATTGTATACATGTGTCTTGCAACATTCACTAAATAACAAAAGCCTTCAAGGTCAACACCTTCTTCATGCATGCATTATGAATATTTGTAAGACTATTTTGCGGATGTTTGTAATTCATGTTTGCTAAAGTAGTTGAATTATTTTGGTTATTTTTAGTATTTATTGAGAATGTGCTGTAATGGTTGTTATTGATGTCCCATCCTTGTGGAATATTCCATAAGATACTAGATAGATCTTTCTCATTGATTGGTTGTAATGATCGTCACATCTTTTATGGACTATTCCACTGGATGTTAGACAGATCCCTTTTGATTGCGTGTGTCTCTTCTAGGGTGGTACTATTACCTCTCTCTTATATGCTCACTTTACTCTTTCCTTTCACAGTAGAAGAAATTTGACACACCTACAACCAAATACTCACCAGACACACCTTCTTGCTTTTTGAAAGTACCATTGCACTCCTCTCTCTTGCTAACAGCTAGAGCCAAGGCAAATATATAAGAATACATCGCAACCAGACCGATATTTTGGATGGGGTTTCTGAGGTCTAATTGGGACTTCACATCGGGGAGACCCCTTGGTTGACAGATTTCCATCACTGTCAACAAATGGCGCTAGAAGGAGGGCCAGATGATAAGTTGTGCTCATTGAGTATGTTTTGAACCTCTTATCTCAAATGGCTCATCCTCAAATATTACTCTCGGGGTGTTTCTCTAATTTATCCAATTATCAATTTTAAATCCCTATTGAGCCTCTCTATCACTTGTCCCAGTTAATGCTTGATGGTGAGGATGGAACATCCATAACCGCACATA
Organism: Pinus taeda; assembly: GCA_000404065.3. NCBI lineage: Eukaryota > Viridiplantae > Streptophyta > Pinopsida > Pinales > Pinaceae > Pinus > Pinus taeda. The sequence continues at coordinate 14,783 of APFE031326253.1, read as the reverse complement.
TTTTTTTATTTTCTTAAAATTGTGAACCTTACGAAATCAATGATGAAGAGTTTGCTTGTGTGCTTTTCTTCCTCACCCTTGAAGGTCAAGTTAATCAATGGTGTCATACCTTACCACCCGCCTCCATCCATTATTTCCATCATTTCCTCAAGGAGCTTCACCAAGACTTTGATAGGTATGATTACCGAAATGTTTATAAAAGAATCAATAAGTTAAGAATGAAGCCTGATGAATCAGTTGAGGATTTCTCTAATTATTTCCTTCACCTTTGCTATGAATTTCCTGAAGAAGATGCAAATTGGGTTTTCTTTAAACAAAAATTTCAGTGTTTGGTTCATCTCTCTTTGCATGGTGAACCTGAACCCCCTAATGTTTCTACCTCCCTAACTCTTGCGAATCATGGGACACCTCTAATTTCAGAGGAGGAATTTACTTCTCCTTTTGTTCTTTGTCCTCCTCCTTTTCCAGTTTCAATTGGGGTGTCTTCGTGTGATGATAATAAGTTGGGAAATATACAAATCAAATTCCTAATCCATCTTCTCATTCTTCTTTCGCTTGTCATGACTCAGATTCAATGGAGGAAATCCCATAATGGCTCATAAATCCCATGGTGAAGAGTAACTCCTCCATTTCGCAAGATGATGTTACTATTCATAACACTAGTCTTGAATCTGATCCAGATTTCTGTTATCCTCTATCATCTACATGCCATGACTCTTTGCACTATAATCTGCCCGATCGTCCTACTCCACTAGCTCATTTTTCACACTCTCAATTTTCGAGTTGTTGGTTCAAATAACGACCAGATACAAGGAAGTCATATTACATAGGTAGGGGAACAAGATGGTGAAGATACTTTCAATCTTTAGTCTCTTTTTCAAAATCATCCATGTGAAGATGATGCACTTCCATTCTTGGATGATTCTCAATCTGATAATCTCGATAGGGAACCAAATGCAATCAATTCTTTCAATCAATTTGTAAGCTTGGGCAGCAATCATTTTGATGATGATGACTTTGTTGATGTATGTGATCACGAATGCCCAAGTGCATCAATTGGTCTTTTGATTTCTCATGAATATTTTACTTTAGATCCAGAATCTCATTCGGTTAAAGAAGATGTGCTTATCGAAACTTCCTCTTCATCTCACTATCCCTTGTGCTTTACCATTTGCGATGCATCTACTTTCGACAAAGATACTCCATGCTCTTCAAGTTCGTCATCTGATGATTTAACCTCTCAATTGGCATAAGGTGGTGAGATATCTACGATGCAAATGAAAACAATCAAATCATTGAGTGCTCTTCCCATCCCTCATCATCTCTTCTCTTGCATGAAGACAACTCTACAAATTAGCTTGCTCATGAAATTTCCCAGAATGATTCAACTTCAAATTTGCGATTAGATGAATATTTCGACTTGAGCAATATGGTTGTTGAAGGTGAAAAATCTGGTAAAATCAGTGACAGAGATGGTTGTCATCTGGTAAGTAGTGGCTTTATTGAAACTAGTGGTAGTAACTATCCTCAAACCATGCATGATCTGGTTTAATCTTCATAATGCAACTTTACAATCCTGGAAAGTTCCAGGACCTGCTAGGGAGTTGTTGTAGTGGCTACAACCACCGTCCAAAATTTTGCCTTAACCTATTTTGGAGCCTCCCCTACCAACCTTACACAACACTTCGTCTTGCCTCATAAAGCACTCAAGCTTCAATGTTTTCCTCACACAAAGGCAACCTGTCGATCACAATCGATACATTCCCCTCACAGGCTACTTACTCAGACTTGGTCCAGCTATAGGTTGAATTGCTTCCCCTTGAAAATTTTGCATTCCTGGAGGGAAACTAGCCTTCCCTCCAGGATTGTGCAATCCTACCAGCCAACCCTCCCAGTAAGATTTATGCAATTTTTCCCAGCAGCAGGCTGTTCAGCCCGAGATTTGCGCAAATCTAGGCAGCAGTCAGCTGCTCTACCTAGAAATCATGTAATCCCCTTGGGCAGTCAACCCAACATATTGTCAGGAATGTGCATTTTTCCCAAGCAGTTGAGCATTGACATGCATGGACAATCTAGTTGACTAGTTCCACTGAGGTCCAAGGAAACTTGACTTGCATGCATGCATGACTTGATCTTCCTAGAATAGAAAGAGACAACATACAAAAGGCATCCCATGATTCAGGGAGATATTTTTCGTAGCCGAGGGTTACATGCAAAGTTGTTTTAGAAGTTTCCCTCCAAGTGTCGCTTTTTCCTAAATTTGTGGCATGCGCATCGTAACACTAAACTTATTTATTCGATGCATCAGAGTCATTCATTCACATCTATCTTGGAGCTTTGACATCCCACATCACATCTAAGACCCTTCGACACATCTGGCTTAGCTATCCACGGGTAAGTGGCCTCAACTTGTCTTTTTCAGCACTTCTCTTGCTTTTTGTGTATTCGCTTGTGTGAGTGTTGTTTGCTTGATTTCTTTGAATGCCTATTATCGTTTACATACATTTTAGATTGTCCTAACTTTGTTTCAATTTTCATTTATATCTCACTGCTGTCATATGCATGAAAATGTTTTGCACAAACGTTCGCCCAACTGGCGAACGACCTAACCCACATGCATGTCGATCTGTTTTCTGAATCTTCCATTCATGTTTTGCATGCACTGTTTATCACTTCTGCTATCACTTAGTGTTGCCATGCATTTCATTGACTTACTTGCTTTCAGTTTCTTGTCGGCGAGTCTGGCCAACCTTGGCCCGTCTCTACCTTCACCTTCCTCTCCAGATTTATGCATTTTGGCCCAACACTGGCCTCCTAGACTAATTTGCGCATTCCTAGAAGGCAATGGATGATTGGTCCAAGAATTTGCGCAAATCTTTCCATGGGCTAATAGTCCTTCCCAACTGGGATTGCACATTGCACAATCCTTGTAGCCAATTGCCCAACTGGATTACGCATTTCACAGATCCAGTAGCTAGTCCAGCCTCCTAGTCAGTCCATACTGCCTTTTACGTAGTTCTGGCTGATAGTCACTCAACCTCCTAGTGAAATTTGCGCAATATTTCTCATAAGATTCCCAGGTATGTGTTGTGTCCTTCTCCAGATTTGCTTTGTTTTCATTGACATGTTTCTTGCCATGCATGCTTCTTGTTTCCAAATCTTTCAGGTGTTCATCTATCTCAATGGCTTCCAAGAGAACAGGATCTTAGGACACTGATGGTATGGCAGCTGGAGCAACAGCTGAGCAGGTGTCCTTTGGTCTGCTGATCTATGAAGATACGAAGTTGTATCTAGACAAGGACTTCAAACTGAAGTGGCAAGAGGTGAATGAAACATTTGTAGGTACTTTTGCGAAAGACCTTGAAGACCGTCAGCTGTATGTGAACATTCATAAGTCCGACTTGTACTAGATTGCATGTAGATATCCCGCATTCCCATGCACGGGCATGATTAACTAGATCATCTCTCACACTAACCCCGAGATGATGACCCTGAGCAGTGTTAGTGGGAAGAAGCTTGCAACCTTCTAGGCACGAGATTATGATGATATGTATCAGAAGGATGAGCCTATGACTGTCATGACCCCTTCGTTTAGCTTGCCCAACCGCAGAGGCCACTCTAGAGACATTCTAAAGGATTGGGTAAAGGAGCTAGCTTGTTTTAGGATGACACCCAATCATATCTATAAGATGAATATATTGAGGAAGGCATACCAATAATTGGTCATATTCGCATGTCGAATGAGTGGCCAAGCAAGCATTGAGAGCTTCCCTTAGTGTTGGGTGTTCATGTTGGACCAACTGGCTAGAGAAGGAATACCATGCAACTAGTTCGACATATTGGCTCATCAGCTGAAGGAGCAAGTCACGAAGGCTCGAGAGTTGCTCGAAGGCATGCATGTAGAAATTTACATGTCTACCTACATTCTAGATGCAGTCTATGTCTTACATGAGTTCCCGGGCTTAGAGTGGGCATGGTCACCAACGAATATTGTTGTGAACACGTATTTCAAGATATTCTCTGAATGTAGTTTCAGAGGGGTAATCATACGACTACCCGACCATCTTGTCACCCCAATGTATAGGTTGATATTTGAACATGATCCACCTTGCATGTCAGAAGAAGCGATGAAGGCATTGTTAGGCATTGCAAATTGGTATGCCTCACCAGATGACACATTCATCAGAGTGTTTAGTGCGGAGAAGCCTCCGCATGTTCTAACCAAGTTTTCTTTGGATGTGCTTGTCATGCAAGAAGTAGCGTATCATATCTCAGCAGGATTAACAACTAGGTTGCAACGGAAGAAGAAGGCACCTTGGCCCACTCTTCTATTGCAGATTGGGTTATACAAGATTCAGAGCATCAAGCAAGTGAATGTGGAAGCTGAACAGATGAAGAAGTATCCATTTGACCTCCGAAGCTTCAACCCGTATGACCCACATTGCATTGTGAAGGATCACTGCATAAGAGTTCAGTTCAATTGGATCCATGGGGCATTTCATTGGGCCAAGGAAGACTCATGGAGGTATTGCTACAATTACTCGAGACCCAATGAACAGGTCGATTTCACCATAGAGTGGTTAGCACGAAAACATGAAGCAACACCATGGAGAACACCAATAATAGCAGTAGTAGCAGTAACAGTAGAAGCAATAGACCTAAGCATACCTATGCGCGACAAAGGGAAGAGAAAGATTGTCGACCGCATGAAGGAGGAACAACGATGCAAGTTTTGAGTAGATCTGCTTATAGAACAAGCAGTTATGGCTATTCAACAAAAGAGGCAACCGTGTGACAATCGAATCGCATGAAGGAAGGGGGATAAGAAGAGAATGGAAGAAGCACAAAAGGAGTCGCATGAGCCGAGGAAGAAACTCCAGAAAGAAGAAGAGCCGTGCCAACATGAGAAGGAAGTGCAGCAGTAGCAGATTCAACAGGGGGCACATCATGTGTAGACAGATGAAGCAACACCCATACAAGTAGTTGATTCTTTTGAACAACTGGCATCAGGCGAACATGGTGAACCCTCGCAGGGGAAAGACTTTGCTCATGAGATAGAATAGGCTCTTGAACTATTGGATGCAGACATGGAGCAACAGGAGTTGGAAAAGGACACTGACCTCATGCCTCACCAAAGAGAGCTCGACTCACCCGCTTCAATGCATCCAAATGATGAGCAAGTCTTAAATGACCAAGGAGGCACTGAGATCCTTGGTGGTCAACTAGAAGCAGAGATGCACAACATCTCCTTTGACGAATCTCATCACAGAGTTGTGTAGTCTCAGAGAGTACCGAATCCGAAAGACCAAACATCCTCTACACAATTTGAAGAGGAAGTGATCGTGTGATGTGCACAAGCATCCAACTACATTGGCTGATGTAACTATAGTGTATGCCGAAGCCACTAGCTCAAGTGTTCATTTTCTCATAGCTGAGAATGATCAAATGGTGAAGGAACTACAGGTGGCCAAGCAGGGAGGAGACTTGGTGACAATGTTTGCCTGAGTTGAATTGAAGAAGGAAATACTACATGAAGTGTTTTCCATGGACACAGTTATGTGAGCATTGTACTCCAAATTTGGTATCATGCATCAAGTAGTCATTCATCTCCACGGATGGCAACAACGATGTGCAAGATGAGTACGCATCTTGAAGAACATACATATTGCTGTTGATAACATGGGAGCATGGATGAAGAAGTACAAGGGAGCCCCGCTTCACTTGCCAAAGATGATGAAGGCCAATGCAATCTAGCTGCAAGCACATATCCAGAGTCAGATCTGGAACTATGAAGACCTACCGTAACTCATCACTAGCATATAGGATTCCCATGCATGAGTATTCAAAAGCATGGAGGTTATAGTGCACACTCATGCGATCCCATCACTTGGGACCCTCACTCAGGTGAAGACCAAGAAGTAGGTCCAACAAGAGCTTGACTTGTACTTCGATGAGCTGATGCACACTGCCACCATCCCAGACTTGCCTATCAGTGCAGAAATCATGTGCAAGTACGTTGCTGGTCTGGACACACTAAAGACAATGATGTGCATGCTCATAGACAAGTTGGAAAGAGGAGCCCAAGCAGTGTACCCAGATGCTATGGAGGCAAGGTTAAGGTTTTAGAAGGATGTCACAACAGAACACACAGACACTCTCAAGGACTACCAATCTTGGCGTCAATATGTCATCGTTGATCAACTTGAGGATGTCGAGTTGTTGGACTTCTATGGTCGTCTAAGTCCAAATGATGTTTAGTTTGGCTTGTCCAGGCTATTGTTCACATGGGTACATGTGCATTGTAATGTTGAGTCATGTCAAGTGTAAGTCAAGTGTCAAGAGTGGATGTAACAATCATAGAGTAGGTGAAGAGTCATGAGGGTAGTTGAATGGTCACAAAAGGGGAATGTCAAGGGTCACCCCACCGTTTGCTATAAATAGTCCCTCATAACTCATTGTACATGCTTTTGGTCAGCCAAGCTTCTATTAAGACTATTTTGAAGAAGGCTTGGACAATATTGTAATGTGCCTTGGCTTCTCCACTGCATGGATCTAGTACCTCTCTTTGGAGGAGCAGGCAGATGTGGCTATAACATTCAACTATTGGGGCTAGCAGGTTTACATGGTCTATTCAATTATTGTGACTTACACTTCTTTATATAATAAGAGGCAACACATTTTCATGCATATGTTGTTATTGTAGTTGGACTATTCCAGTTTCCTTAATGATATATGTTGTTTAAATTACGTACTTGTATATGAACTGATTTGTATGCAATTATATGAATCTTGTTGTTAATGTGTTGCGTATGTTATTAACGCTATCATCGTTCATGTCGACTGCTCTGCCGGACATCAGACAGGCCTTTCTCATGAACCTTGCTATATCAACATCACACTCGTCTCAGACTGATCCGTGAGTGTTGTTCGTGTTAGCTTACCTTGGCGGGTCCAGCACCATCAACAGGAGTCAAGGCAATTCAACTTTTGTTGATGGTTATGTGAGGATCTCGCGACTCTGGTAAGCCTCTTGACCTAAGTCAGATTTGGTTTCTATCGCATAATATTTCTATTTGCATGGTTTCACTCGATGAAAATTTCTTTTTGAAAAATGTTTGGTATCTTGGATGTGATATTTCAAGTTTCCAAGATTTTACTTCTGACCATATTCAGGAATGTTTTTAAGTTAATTCATCTTCATGCAAATCTTTCCCAACAAACTCAAGTTTGGAATGTGTATCGCTCATAGATAATGGAATTGTGAAGTTGATCATTCCAAAGACCATATTTGGATGAAGGAATCATATCTATGAGATTTATTTCAAGAGGAGCTGCTCCTGGATTTCCTTATGAATATCATATTGCGAATCTTGTCCTTCATCGCACCTGAAATACTCTTGAGTGCGAATGAATGCATGAGTTATTGTGCGAATGAAATTCTTATTCGTTCACTGCATCTTGATTGGTTTCATGTGTTTGTTGTACTGGCATTCGTTTTCACTTCTTTCGATGATTACAATGTTAGTGTAGTATGTTACCAGTTACAAAGAAATAGTTTCTCACATTCATCACGTGAGGAAGATGATTCTATTCTTTAAAGCATTTGTGAAACTGTTCAAATTGATTTATCTTCGTTTATTACAAACTGAGAATCTGATGCTTTAATCAAACCATCTAATCATTATTTTGTTTTTGATGATTGTCATTCGTTTTATCTTTTTCCCACCAGTATATCCAATGATAGTTGTTTTACATCCTTCGATCTTCATCGTTCAACATCTCACTATTTAGATTTTTTTCGAATGGTTGAGGCACTTCAGCCTTCGCTGATGGTTATATCAGGTCCTCACTCTCTCGACATGACTGTTGAATATGATCAGATACATTTTCCCTCAAAATATTCCCATCGCAATCTTGTGCCTCTAATTGAAAATTCATCTTTTCAAAGATTTCAGGGTTTTTAAGAGGATTATCATGAATTTTACGATCCAATCGTTGAATGGTTGGAACAGTCTTATTTGGCAAGCTCCATCACAAATAACAAGCTTTGATCTTTTTTGATGCTTACTAAGGAGTTTGGTGGAGATGTAGACACATTCATGGGAAGATTTAGAGGTTTTTTGAATGATGGTTCTCATAAAAAGGTAAGAATATAAAATGGTTAGAAGCGGTGGCTATGGCCTATCTTTCTGCTGATAGACAAGACCTCTAGATTTTTGTGCAAACTATTCAAGTTCTTATTTTTTCTATTGCACATTACTTTATATATGTTTTAATCGATCATATCTTTGTCATTGTAGGTCGGGAACAACTATAGTGGCTTCATTGGAAATTTCATTATACGTGACCCTAACCTTCTAGTTGTTAGGTTAGGAGTAGGATCAACTGCATCCTAGTTCCCCCCCTCTTGCACTCATCCCCTGCTTGTTCTCTTTAGTTTCTCTTATCTTTTCACTTATGTCTTGCATTATGTTTTGGTTTAGCCTCATTTGATTGTGCTTTGGTTTTGATTTCTAATTGTATTGTGTCTTTCTTCTTTATTCCATCAGTAAGACCTCGCATGGAGATGCTTTGTTGGCATAAAAGGGAATGTGGAAAAATAGATAGGGACTTTGTAGCACTGCAAAATTTGGCTAACTCTTCATCCTTATTCCTTATCTTGGTTACATCTTTTGGTCGATGATGTTCTGATGAAAAATACGATCCTTGTGTTATGAAATCCTTGTGTTGAACCATGATCACCATGTCTATTATGGAAACCTCATGCTTGCACTTAGGGTTTTATGTTTCCGTGTTTTTAGGCTAATCCAATCAATTAGAGAAGGACAAGGGGAAAATCTAAACGAGCAAACCACTATCAAAGGTATTATATATGCTTCTTTGAAGGGACAACCTATCCTACTCTCGATAAGTCAGGATCCCTCTTTCACCCATGAAATGAATAAGTGTCATTGCACAGTCCTATACAAATAAATAAATAAAGGCAAAAGAAGAGAAAGGCTTCCCGCGAAGAGAGGTCAAGAAAGAAACTCCGCCAGGGTATTGTCTAGACTCACTGGAAGTGAAGAAATGTTTGTGTCCCTGAAGTGACTCCGCCGGGGTATTGTCCAGGACTACTGGTAGTGAAGCAATACCAGAGATGAAAAAACTATACTCTGAAAATCTAAAGCTCATGAACTTCATTACCTTATCCTGATTCGAAACATTGTGTGATGGTTGATCTTATATTCATGTTTAACCAAATAAAGGAATGAAGGGGACTATGTTTATGCATGGGGTAAGTGGGGAAGCCACAACAATCTTAATGATGAATCAATACTTCTTGAAGAACTAGACCATGCATGAAATAATTGACCAAGGGAGAGAAGCTGGGGTTCTACTAGTGTGTCGTTGCGACAAACACCCTCTAAAATTTTTCATACACTTGGGTTTAGGAGCCTACTATGGATCTTGCGATCAATCGATCCATAGTTAATTGTTGGTTAGTTGATGCTTTGAGCTCCCTTTTTGGATTGAAAGTGTCAAAGTCACTTGCTCACACATGCTGAGTCCACAACAAGTTCATGAACACATTCTTTTACGCAAGATTGGAGAAGCATATCTCATTCCATCAAGACTATTCCTGTGCAATTTCCAATCCATGTCGACAAGCAGTGCACATTGACAATGACAATTTCTCACATTCTAGTTGCGTTCGTACTTCCATTTCAGTGAGTTTTGCAAACTGTTGCTTTTGCACATCTTTGTTTTTGCGACTGTCATTTTCATGTTTTTGATTGTCACTTTCACTTTCCTTCACTCTAATTAGTATAATTTTGATGTTATCTTTTCTCTAGCATGTGTTACTTTCACTTTCATCCACATATCGTAAGAGTAGTTCGCAATTTAGAAATTGGCGTCTTTTCGCATGTTAGTTGTCGCGTAATGTATGCGTGCTTGTTCTGGTGGTTTCAAGGGGTTATATTTGTTTGAATGAGTTGGTCTAACCATGTAAACATCCGTCACACTCATTCCCAAAGTTTTAAGCATTGTCACAAAAGTGTTGTCACGGTCGTGGCAAAGCGTACCTTTAGTGTCGAACTTGTTGTAAAGTTATCGCAAAGTTGTTGCATTGAGGGAAATATGTTGTTAACATGTTCCATATGATATATGCTGTTGTGTTGTCAAAGTGTTTCAAGTGTGTGATCACAGTCAAATCATATCACTTTTCATATCAGTGTCTTCAGTCCCACACTTAGCCAATTTTTTCAGAAATTCCCCAACAACCTAGCCTCATCTGGCCTTCCTCAACTGCGCATTGCACAGTTCCAAGACTCAAGTTGCATCTTTGTCCCTTGACACTATGTAATGCACAGTTCCTGCTTCCCAGGACTAATGCGTTGTGCAGTTCCAGTGCTCAAGCCCGACCTTGCCTCCCAGAATTGCATAATTCATCTTCCCAGCTTGGCCTCAACTGCGCAATGCACAATATCTATCCTCAAGCTCATCCCTTGAGCTCTTAAGTTACATAATTATGCAATGCCCCAGCCTCCTATACCTCCTAGAGTTGTGAAGTTCTCCCAAGTAGTGCAAAACCCCCCAACTAAGCTCAATGAGTCTAGAAACTGCATAGTTTGTCTCCCTAGTCTTACCTGAACATCGCACTATGTAGTCTAACGACATAAGCTCAGCCCTGAGCTCTTGAGTTTCACATTTGTGAAATCACCTAGGCTCCTCTATCCTCCAAAACTACGCAATAGGCTGATCCAATGCCCCTCCCCTCAGCCTATCACATTGAGCTCCCAGATTGCGTAGTTTTCTTCCTCAGTCCAACCTGAACTACACATCGTGTAGTCTCAAGGACCAAGCTTCACCCCTGATTACCTAAGCTACACAATTGCACATTTATTGAGCCTCTTTCCTAGCCTGTCACTCGTTTCAGCTCAGTTAGTGGATTAATATGCATCATCTTAGAATAGGGGTTCATAGGACTGATGTCATCTTGTCATGAGTGGATTGCAAATGTAGGTACTCTATCATGCTATGATAAGGTGATGAAGAAGGAGATGGAGAAGGAGGACATGCTAAAAGACACATATGGATTTGAAGAGATAATATGATCATTAGGTGAGAAGACAAAGGAACATTGAAATCTAATAGAAGATGAAGATGAAGATAACATGGAAGACTCCTCATTTTCAATTCATAAGGAGGAGGTGGAAGAAGAACATGTACCATATTTACAATAAAACATAAAGAAAAAAGAAACAAGAAGGACAACTTGGCACTGTCACATCATCATGTAGTCCATGTCATCAATGTCATGTCATGTCCAGTCACAAGTCATCATATGCCACATCATTATTATGGATTATATAATTACCTATTCAAAATGTATTATAAAGCGGAACTCCAAAGGACACATTCATAATATGAAGAGTCATGTAACCAGAGGACACATTCATAATATGAAGATTCATGTAAAGTTGAAAAGTCATAGGAAGTCAAACAGTCATGAGGGTAGTCAAAGAGCCACAAGGAAGGTGAAGCATCACCACTTGTTTATATATACACCTTGATTGTATGAGCAAAGGAACTTTCTATGTTGGCTCCCCTTGTACGACATTAGAGAGACAAATCAATTCTTATGAGAAGCAAGGAGTGGCTCCAATGCTCCACTATTGGTGTTAGTGATGTTCATTGTATACATGTGCCTTGGAACTTTTACTTAATAACAAAATCCTTCAAGGCCAACACATTCTTCATGCATGGATTATGAATATTTGTAAGACTATTCTATGGATGTTTGTATTTCATGTTTGCTTTCATCTATGCTAAAGTTATTAATCTATTTCAGTTATTTTAGTACTTATATTATTGAGAATGTGCTGTAATGGTTGTTATGGATGTCCCATCCTTATGGACTATTTCACAGGATACTAGACATATCTTTCTCATTGATTGGTTGTAATGACCATGACATCTTTTGCGGACTATTTTGCTGGATGTTAGAAGGATCCCTCTTGATTGTGTGTGTCTC